>JALPQI010007955.1:0-41685 GCA_025490895.1 Thaumatotibia leucotreta | reverse complement strand
CAGGTGTTGTAAGAATCGACTAAGGGATTGAAGTGTCACTAACCATTATTTGATTAGGTTATCACAGTGGACACCTGGACACATTACTGCGAACGCCAATCCGCTTGCCCAGCGTGGCGATTATGGTCATATACCTCCTAATGCGTCCATAAGTGTAATTAAGAGCGGCTTACGTCCAGCAGTGGACTGATATAGGTTGATGATGTAAATGGACTACCGCGAACAGCGATCGACGTGTTGCCTAAAGGTGCGTTCAAACCAAAAGAGCATTCGCTGTTCTATCCCCCGCTCTACGAAATCAACCTATCACGTTTTGTGTACCGATCGAATTTCGTAGAGTGGGAGGTTAGAACAGCGAATGCTCTTTTGGTTTAAACGCACCTTAATACGATGTTATTGATTACATAAACTATTGAATACTACATAAAGTGTGTAAAACAATTTTCTGCCCTGCAGCCGGCAAACAGCACATTGCCGGCCGCTGCGCTAAACTAAGTTACCGCCTGCCGGCTCTGTTAAGCAGAAAAATAATATACACACCTCAGCCGTTAAATGGGAAAGCCTCGGATCACATGTTTGACGTTACTACAATTACACGTTATCCGAGAAATTTCCTACTTAAACGGCCTAATTAAGCTATTTCGAAGTTTAAAAAAAAATCGGTACCGATCCCAGGCTGCATCTAGTGAGTATAGTCACAGGTTTCATTAGAGCGCGCTTCAGGCAATTAATTGACAATTAGAGCCCCTTTGTCTGAAAGGTCAGACTCTTGACCTAGGCGGGAAGCTGGGGCGGAAGTGGGTATATATCAGGCCGACTTGGGTAAATAAGGTTTTACCGGCATTCCGGATTCAGATTTCAGGGTTAGAAGTTATTTATTTATATTAGCCCGTTGTTTCCCACTGCTGGGCAAAAGCCTCCCCCCTCTTCTTCCATTCTTCTCGGTCCAGTGCGACCTCCGGCCAATCTATTAAAAAGGAGTCTAAGTTATCCCGCCATCGCCGACGGGGTCTGCCTGGTCTCCGATTAGAGTTGTGGGGCACCCACTATGTTAGGACTTAGAAATTAGGACAGTAACATTGTTACCCCAATATTACAATTGTCCGGAGAGAGTCCGGAGCAAAGCAGAAGTGGAAGAGTTGGTGTCCGAGCCCAACATAATCGGCGAGAGCAAGTCTGCTCGACTTCGCTCGGCCATGTGGAGAGGATGGGAGATCACCGAACCACCAAAAAGGGTCTGGGTCGTCCTAGTTGGACGGCGTCGGGTAGGCGCCCTAGATACCGATGGATCGACGAAGTCCAAAAAGACTTGTCAGCTTCGAGAACCAGAGTTCGATTGGCGACAAGCTGCGCAGAATAGGGAGGACTGGCGGAGCTTAGTGTCGGAGGCCAAGACCCACTTCAGGTCGCTGAGCCAGCGCAGTAAGTAAGTAATATTACAATTGGTTCTATGTTGCACTTTGATCAACTTGAAATTTGGACATTCTCATTCTGACATTTAGTACAGATTGAATTACACTGATAATGTTACATAGATCCGTGTAGTATTGGGGTAGCGATATTAATAAAGCATATACCGATAAAAAACTGTATATTTCAAATAATAAAATCGGATCGATATAGTTAGGTAGCTATAATCTCTAGCTTTGGAAATTAACCTGGTCTTAACTCAGCTGATTGTAGTACTTTTGTGTCACTGCTGCATATCCGGTAGGTACTCACAGTACAGAATCCTCGAAACCTCTTCCAAACTATCTTTTCCAGCCAGCCTTCTAAACTATGGGGCTGTCGTCAAGATATGTGGCCATTCTTCCCGTGTTCCTTAAGATATCCTTCTGGGGTTCCGGGTCTGACCCACTAATTTCGGGTGAAGCTGAACGTTACCAAATTAAATACAAAATTATGATAAGTGAACCCAAAGGGTGGGAGGTGGGAGACCGAAAGCCGACCTCGTAAACTGCGCTCGCGCGTCCAAGCGCGAGACCTTCAAGTAACTATGAGAGAATTGACAAGCTTGACATTACCTCCTCCCAGGTCAAGATGGAACCCTCGACGGCGCTGATCCACATGTCTCCGGCGCCGACTCCGACGTCGATCACGCGCCGCTCCTCGGGGTTGGAATGCTGAAACAAAATCATCATCGTCATCATCATCATCAGCCTATGATAGTCCACTGCTGGACGTAGGCCTCTCCTATTAACTATGCGTATAAATAAACGCATTAGGAGGTAAATGTCCATAATCGCCACGCTGGACAAGCGTATTGGTGATCGCAGTAATGTGTCCACTATGACGACGCTGCTGCCCATCATCAATGTTTTATCAAATAGTGGTCAGTGACACTTCAATCCCTTGGTCGACTCTTACGACACCCGCAGGAGTTGGGGTGGTGACAAATGTATTCTTACTGCCGTTACCACACGGCCTCTCGTATGTGGTCTGTCAATAATGTACTACTGTAAAATAAACCTTGAAAAGAACATTCAAATTTCCAATTACATTGGTGACAGACGTCCTTTGGGGCGTCTCCACAGTTGAGGGATTGAACTTCCCTTTTGTTTTTATCGTGTGGTGATGGCAGTAGGAATACTTTGACACCACCACACCAACTCTTATCGTGGGAATCGTAAGAGTCGATTAAATACAGGTTGTCAAAGGCCATAGCCATAGGCATATGGCCATAGGCGTATGTTAGGTTAGGGACCGAGATTTTCTAGTACATTTTTCAGTGAATCCCACTTACGCCAAGAGTGACGTATAAATAATTACAGGCAATGTTTTATTATTTCAATAACACTGTACCTAATTCAGCCGTGTGGTGACGGCAGTAAGGATGCATTTGTCACCACCTCAATTCCTCCTGCGGGTGTCGTAAAAGTCGACGGGCAGCAGCGTCATAATAGTGGACACATTCCTGCGATCGCCAATCCGCTTGCCTAGCGTGGCGATTATGGGCATTTACCTCCTAATGCGTTTAACGCATAGTTAATAGGAGAGGCCTACGTCCAGCAGTGGACTATCATAGGCTGATGATGATGATGTACCTAATTCCATCATGATATAATTACAATCATCTTACATATGTAGTTATACAAAACCCCAATCGGTAATCGGGACGTGGCTCAGATCTAACTCGCAAATATTTATTAACCTTTTTTACGCAAATGACTGATACATCGGCCGCAGGTTCAACACCAAACACCGTTATATAAGTCACGGTCTTCAGAGCAATATAGAACTACACGCACGGACGTACAGTTCAAATAAGTTTTGACACTGGTAACGTGGCGTCTGAGTGACAGTCTGTTTATTTGACGTGGCGTCGAAAATGTTTACGACAAATATCGAGACGGGTGAAACTAAGTAATAACTTGTAATAATACATTTTTTTAGATTTTTGTATATATTTTAATACAGAACACTATTTCTTTCCTTATAAGGAAAATAAATAACTGGAATCAAGTAAGTTTACTTGCACGAAAAATCAACTTACGCCGGCCATTTCAATACGTCACTCGCGTCGCGTGCGCTCCTCATAGGTTAAATAAACATGTGTCTGTGTATACACACACAATTAAATAGCAAACTATAAGCGTGAAACGATTTCCATTCACTTATCATCAATTAGTTGCGCCGGTTCATTATCACAATACGAAGTTATTCAAAGAAAATGAAAGGAAATTTGCCATGTTGTGATCAATTAAGCTCATACGTCGATAAATGAAAACGGGTTTAGTTTATGTATAATTTAAATGCATTCGCTTTTAGATAATCGTGTTACGAACAGGAATAATAAAAGAGCGTGCGATGCGATCTCACGCTCCGAGAGTTCCGTACCTACGTGAAAATGAATCCTTATACGAATAATAACAGATTTTTTAATTATATATTGCCAGTGGCATTAATATTCGTTATTTAATTACCTATTGCTTTAAGTTATACAATAACCCGCGGCCACGACATCGGTCTAAGGCGACCGGCTTAGCGGAAAACGTATGGTGCTCCCTCTCGCACCCATATCGGCATCCCGGTCCCACTCATGGATTCGCTCGCCGCTAGTCGCCTTAGACCAATGTCGTGGCCGGGGCATAATCGCAGCTTGCAGCTTTCGGGCGTCAAATTTTGTAAGTTGAAGTGAACAAAAACATTAATAATGGCTCCTTAAGTAATATTAATTGCAACAACACAAAAAATATGAATAGGTACTCAAGGGCCTGAGACATATTTAAAATCATAGGTAAGTAACAACTTCAGTACAAAATCTCGGCCGCCATACAAATGAATGAACTCGTTTCTTCTATCCAAGTCTAATTCTGTGATGTTTTACCTAGTAGCAATTTTTTTAGTTGGCAACTAATAGGCGTTTTAACCTTTTCAACGCCTTCCCTCTCGCATCAAATTGTGACATACACGCCAGTAACTATACTAATGAATAACGAAATTAAGCCTTTTCTGTCAGCAAGACAGTTACTTTGACAGCATACTCGATGACCACTTTAGTGGCTGCTGGCGTGGTAGGCAGAACAACACACGGCCACTTTAGTGGTTCTTGGCGTTGAAAAGGTTAATATTCATTTCGGCTTTAGTTACATTTGGCAGCTTATTAGATAATTTCTGATGCATTATTAGTCTACATTTTACTGGCCTCAAGATTATCTGAATATCTGGATAATATAACATAGAACTGTGTAATATTGGGGTAGCGAGAAGCCTTAATTGAGCTCTATTGAATATTGATGATGGGCAGCAGCATCATCATAGTGTCTAGACTACGGCGATCGCCAATTCGTCTATACGCATAGTTAATAGGAGAGTCCTACGTCCAGCATTGGACTATCGTAGGCTAATGATGTAAGTATATACTGAAAAAGGCTGATTATGGTGATGACGTCACGCCTTACAGGTATTTTTCTTGTGTATACGTAATTGACACATCATTAAATAACTCTGTATCACGCCGGTTGTTATTGTTAAATGAGAATATTGATCTCTCTGGGATGTTAATAAAGTTTCATTTTACAGAACTGATTGTAATTGGACACTAATTGAAATATTTTCGTAAAGCAACAATGGTGTGCTTGTATCATAATTTGTTAGTTACATTTTCAATCTGAAAGTTAACCTTTATTAAGAGTTTTACAAAATGCTTAAGAATAGCGGATTACATGCCAAGGCCGTTTAAGTGGGAAATGTCTCGGATGACGTGTAATCGTAGGCCGAGGCGAAGCCGAGGCTTTCCCACTTAACGGCTGAGGTGTGTATTATATTATTTTTCTGCTCAACGGAGCCGGCAGGCGGCAACTTAGTTTAGCGCAGCGGCCGGAAAAGTGCTGTTTGCAGGCCGGAGGGCAGAAAAGTTATTTTAAACATCTGTTTAAACTATACTTAATTCCTTTTAGAAACTAGGAAATGCTTAAGAGTTCTTATGAACATGTTAGTTTAACTTTTTGTACGCAGTTTGGAAAAGTTTCCGCAATTTGCACACCAGTAGGTCTACCCGAAGCATCGAACCGCAGATAAATACATTTCATTTCAATTCGATAATTGAACATTTTGATCTATTTTCTCTGTCAGTCAACGATTTTACAAGTCCGCGGTAGACATTCTGTCAATTAAATGTGACCAACTCTAGTCCTACCATACTACTTGTATATTCTGGTCAAACACAGCTTTTCAGTAGAAAAGGGAGACAAATTCAAATTTTCTATGGACATCTGATTCTTCGAGTCTAATTCTTTTTGACGCCTTTTTGGACGTGTCAGGCTGATTGGATAGAATATAGAATAAAAATAATTTAAATATTACCCAAAAACGTCTTTTATCCATATTTCAAGCAACACATTTCCGTAACACTACACACTTGTATTTTCCTCTATATTTCAGGAATTACTAACAAATAACGAAGAGCGCGCCAACCGGCGGTTACTACCCGACTAATTATAGTGACTATAATGATAATGAGGAGGCAGTAATAATGTAATGTATACAGAGTGATTATAACTCAGGGGCTTAAAGGAATTGAAGGGTGCAGGGTTTTCGGTACCTATTTTGTTGAGAACAAGAGTAATAGGTGATATTGTACGTTTTTAGCTTAGAACAGTTTTGAAACTATCACATGGGCCTCATGGAGTGGAATGTGTTACATTATTGAAGCTAACAAAACTAAAAAAATGTTTGCACGACCCACAGACAACAAAGCTTGAGTTTCGATCAATCTTAATCACATCGTCAGCATATCTAAGTCCACTACTGGACGTAGGCCTATCCTATTAACTATGCGTATGCAGCCTCTCCTATTAATTAATATAATTCTATAAACTACAAATTACACGCACATAAGGCCACGGTTTATTTCATTAAAAACAAATTTATTTTCGAAAATATTTACATTATGAATATTAGGTACAGGTACCTACCCACTCATTTTCATTTGATCAAGGTTTTATTGATAAACCTAGTCACGATATAGAAATAAAAGTGTAATTACACGATATTCACGATAATATCAAATAAAAACTTATTAGGATATCACGAAGAGACATTAGAGTAGTTTTCATTGAGTTTTTTTTTATAGAAACTCAAATAAAAAACCTCTTGCGGTAAGCGTAGGCAGAGTTACGAGTAATACAGTAATCCATCTTGAAGCTTTAAAATTAAAGGGCCTACCGCGTAAATCGAAAACCGTTAAATCGGAACATCTATCTCTGCACACCGATCTTCCTTCTACCATCTTCTAAAGATTTTAAGCTCTCATAGTAATTTATATTATTAGTATGATTTAAAACAGTATTTCCAATATTTCCATGTAATCGTTTCCAAGTTCGCATTTTGTGTTAAAGGTACAGGTAGATTCTGGAAGCAGATACCGACATTTTACTGTTGTAAATTCATTTATTGATGATTGATGTTGGTAACACCGACAGCGATATAATAATATACATAGTAAACACTACTGTCACTACTGCGATCGCCAACCCGCGTGCCCAGAGTGGCGTTTATGGGCATTACCTCTTTATACTTCACCATACGCATAGCCAGAAATAGGGGGAGGCTTATGTCCAGCAGAGGACTCAAATAAATAATAATAAATAATAAAAAATAGGGCTATGATGTATGTATGTTTAAGTTCAATTAATCCTGTCTTAAAATAATCCAGATACGAGGTCTGAAAATTTAACGTGACGTGAAGTGAATTAAGAAATCCTGATCGGTCGGAGATAGATTACTGTAATTTCTTACACTATGGTATATACAAGGTCTTTATCAACGTAATACCTATCCTTTTCAACGCAAATGCTCAGTCATATACATCTGTACAAACATTAAATTAATTTTATATATGAATGTTATACAGGGTGTAAGTCTAATACGGGCGAAGCTCTTAATGGGTATTAGTTTACGACATAATAAGTACATTCAAATAACTTTTACTTAAAGTAAGAGCAACAAAATTTTCCATACAAAATAATTCGGCGCGCAATGTAGAGCAACATACGCGAGTTAAACACTCATTGACAGCTAATTTCAAAAGCAGATGACATAACTGCCATATCAATAATAACAAATGTTCGTACCTACATTGCTGCTCCGATAATCTTAAAAAAATTCTGTGGGGTCATAATTAAGAGTAATTTTGAAAAAACCTTGTAATCCATGATCACACTAATGAAACCCATGCCTGGTTTAATTGTTCGCCCGTATTAGATTTACACACTGTATAACAATGATTATGGCCATGTGCAAGGCTACAAGCAGTATTCATTATATCAATAACACGGTGGCAAACAAGCATATGGCCAGCCTGCAGCCCTACCCTACCGCGAAAAACGAAATTCGTAAATTTCGAGGATTTGTCTCTCTCACTCTAATGACGCCTTCGTTTGAGTGACATAGAAATCCTCGAAATTTACGAATTATAGTTTATTTATAGACACTGACACTCCTGGGTGCGTACATGATACATCGGTTTACTAATGTTTGGCAAATAATTTTTCCCAAAGTATCACATCGCAAACTATTTTTCCCAAATTTTCATTTGGCAAAAATTCAATTGTCAAAACAACTTATCGCAATTTTACAGTTAGTAAGTCTTTTTGTTGGCAAGCGATTGTTTAGCAAAGAATCACTTGGCCGTTTTTATTTTCCCAAAATATTTTTTGGCAAATGCATCGTTTGGCGTAACATACTAATCCCAAAATATTGTATGGCATACGATTTATATACCGCATATACAATATTACATCGCAACCAATTTTTCGCATAAAGTCATTTCGCCGAAAGATCACATTCCAATTGAATCTTATGAAATCTTATGTTTATGTTTTTTTTTTAATAAAAGCTCACACGGGGTTTGAAAGGGAAGTCGTTCCTTCCCGCTACCGACCGAGTCTACCAACGATTACGATGAACTTTCAGTATGGGACCAACATCGAAAGCGTACATGGAAAATTGACTTTTCCATACTATTGAAACTGATGAGGGAACGCAATGCCGAGGGAATAACAAAACAGTCGGTTCTGGCACTCGCCGGCCGCTGCCGCGGCACGCTCGCTTCGCTCGCTCGGCTCGTGCGCTGTATGGTCGCAGTTTCACCTAACACTCCTCCTCGCTTCGCTCGTCGTCGTACCTAACTGTGGCTCTGGGATAGTTTTTTTATGAAAATGAAAATAAAAATATAGTTGTTTTATCCGTGGCTATGTGTACCAATAAAAAATATGAATAGTGATCATTATGATGGATTTTATTTTCTTACTTCATTCATTATGATACCAATTATTCATGAAATACCTTTTTTGTTCCAGGCAAGTTCAAGCCAAGGGTTGTGCAAAAAAGTACGAAATTCCTGTATAGACCTACGAACTTTAAAATAATATTATCATTTGCCAGGCTTTTGCTATAAGTAGAGCTTGCGAAGTATCAAATTTGGGAATTTTTTTTTTGGATTTTAACTTATGACAAAATAAAACATTTGCTTAATAAGCATTTGCTTAATAAAATCTTGACGAAGTGAAACTTTGCAAAATAATAATTTGACCAAATGAATAAAATGAGAAATGTAACTTTGCTAAAGATTTGTTTGGGAAATGAGACTATTGCGATAAGTTATTTGGGAAGTCATATTTGGGAAACATAATTTGCCACATGGCAGTACACCGATACATCATCACTCATCAGCCTACATCAGTCCACTGCTGTTTAACGGCCTCTCCTAGCCTATGCGTATGGATGCATTAGGAGGTAAATGCCCATAATCGCCAAGCTGGGCAAGCGGGTTAGCGATCGCAGTAGTGTGTCCACTATGATGATGCTGCGACCCATCATCAATCTTCGATAAATAAATGGTCAGTGACACTTCAATCCCTTAACTGACTCTTACGACAAAAAGTCAAACCAAAACTATTCTTTGTTCAAGTAAGCTTATTAATAAGCATTTTCGAATCGTCTGACACTATCAAGAGAGAGAAAAAACTACTACTGGTTCTAACCCTACACCGTTCCTGAGAAGAACCAGTAAGAAACACAAGTGGACTTATTTTTTCCAAACAGTATAATAATACATCTTATTAAAATAACATGCTTTAAAGAATTGATTACATAAAAAAAAAGATAAATAAAGGATAATAATAATAAACAAAAATAATTCTTATTGTACAAGTTCACAATATTATTATTATGCATCTATATCTATACTACTAGAGATGTAAAGGCCTCTAGTAGTCAGAATAAAGAGAAAAATATGATTTAGAGATGTAAAAGGTCTCTAAACGTCATACGGTCACTCTGATATATCTGATGTAGACTGTACAAATGTGAAATACTGTTCAGCCGCCAGATAGTTGTTTTTCCAGTGCAAGTGTGGTAAATAAAAAGAAACCTAGAATGTATGTTTCTTTCCAAGACCACACAGGCTATAAATTTCTGTTTAAGTAAATAAGGGAGTTAATTTATGTGTGCATGCTCTCTAGAAATGCAATTTCAGCTCCAACCGAAACTATGTTTATATACAAACACGATATTTATTACAACTCTGTTCAGTATCACTTCATGAAGCGAAAATGATAATATAACGTGAAATAAAACTATGAAAATGGATAAACTCGCATATGTTAATTAACTTTAACTTCATTCCGACGTTTCGAACACTTTACAGGGTTCGTGGTCTGCGGGCGACCACGATGACCATGAGTAATCCTCGCGGTAGCCGAAGAAAATAATAAAATAACGCTTACATTTGACTCAAACTAAAGGCCAAGCCACACCGGAAGCTGATGCGTGTGCGTCGCGTGCGCTTTGTAGCGTATGTAAATGACATATTAGATGACACACCGCTAGCGTGGCGTGCACGTACGCGTGACGTGCAAGCGGTGTGCCATCTACTATGGCATTTTCGATGCTACAACGCGCACGCCACGCACACGTGTATGTGCCGCACACGCATCCAGTGTGGCCCAGTCTTAAAACATTTTAGTGAAACCATTTTTATTCTTCTAATAAGGGGGTCGAAATTTGTTTCGTTGTTTTTATTTTGTGTCTCTAACAAACGTGACGCAGTGGTGATTTTTGTATGAGATGATGTTTTGTTTTCAATTTCTGATATATGGATTAAAATCTAGCGTGAAAAAGAAATACAAGTGCACAGGATTTTTTTTATATACTGAGTTGAAACAGCAACTAAAAGCGTGACAGAGTGGTAGGAAACAAGACAACGAAAAGAATGAACAAGATGAATTTGTTCTTAGGTCAAGAACTAATATTGACTTGACAGCCGGTCATGAATCTTATTGTCCTTGTCTAGTTAGCAGGACGATTTTTTTTCTCATGTTCTAATCAAAAAAAATATGCTATACTATTTCCTATTGCAGTGGTTAGATAGCCAGTAATTTGATAATTTCCCA
This sequence comes from Thaumatotibia leucotreta, assembly GCA_025490895.1. Lineage (NCBI taxonomy): Eukaryota > Metazoa > Arthropoda > Insecta > Lepidoptera > Tortricidae > Thaumatotibia > Thaumatotibia leucotreta. Next base: position 30,790 of record JALPQI010007955.1, on the reverse strand, counting down.
TCAGTTTCACCTCAGTCCTAAACCACAGAGTAAAAATCGCCTGGTATGCTCCCAATATGAAAAATTTAACAATATCAAAAGTAGGATTTTCTGCCCACTTCTCAGAAAGAAAATCTCACTTCCTGATCAAAGCAAGTTGTATATTTTTTGACAGTTCACAATGATGATTTGTAAAGCCACAGACCACGTATTTATGGTGATAACTTTAGTTTTGGGTAACAACTACCAGAGTGCTTTTTGGTCAAAATTTTATTTAATGTTATTTAGTTACATAACGCAGGGGACAAAAGTTGCGTAGATTGCCAGAAAAAAAACCTAGCACACTCTACAAGGGTAAATCTACTTTTTTTTGTCTGTTATTGCTATGGTTATGGTCGCCTGAGCTGAGTCACGCTGGTTTTGTGCAAAATTAGGCTACTTAAAGTAAGCGAACATGCATGTAGTGCATGTTTCTAGGTGAACCATTAAGGAACGGGCTTAACAACACCAGAATTTATGTTTGCATAGTATCTCACTAAACTCTATCTATCTAAACTCACCATGGAAAGGCTATATAACTGTCAAAAACATTCAAGTTTTGTAAATTTTAATGCTATTAAATATTAATTTTAAGGGTGACACAGAGGAATGTAACCATAACAACAAGTGACAACAAAATGGTACCTGACCTGTTCACGAATCATGTTAGGCCCTAGTCCTGTTTACTTACATCCCATAAAAGTTGTATACAGAAGTGCAACCTGGATTATATGGTTGATTTTATTTTAACTCTAATAAAACATTAAAAAAAAATTTAAGTGTTCATTATTACTGTCAATCAATATTCTGTGCCAATATTGTAGGCATCTAAGTAGAGTATAGAGTAGAGACAGACTAAAAGAGATGAGATAGAGTATAGACTAAAATGAAATTCATGGTAGGTATTTAATATGCTTACAGCCTCGTATATAATCCCCAGATAGATATATCCATGAGATATTAAAAAAATCACTATAATTTTTACCAGAAATTATATACATAAAAGAAAAACAACTAACATTCAACTGACAGATGTGTTTCATTTGGTGAAATAGGCCTTTAGTGAAAAACTAGTTGTAAGAACTACAACCAAATGTTAAAATATTATAAGTAGTGTTTACTGAATTATTCCATACAATTAAATAAATGAGAGGTCAGGGAAAGTCCCAAGTAGATATAAAGTATAAGGCTATGACTATGAGATGACCCTATAAATGATTTAATCACAAAAGATAAGACTATAATGTAAGAAACTACTATTTATGTAATTTTATCTGACAAAGAAAGTAATTTCACTGCAAGATCATGATGACAATATTAAACTCCTTTTACTTGTTGAGTTTAAAGAAGTAAAAGTGTTTCACACGCGACAGAGAAAGTGTTAATCAGAAAAATAAACACGAAATGAAAGGTGACTCATGATGCTATGTTTTCTTCGACGGAGAAAGACCATACGTGCACTTGCAATAATAATAAGTTAGTGCTTAAAATCAATAGTTAGTGCATTGCGTCCAAGTAGAAAGATCTAGGTCGCAAAGTAATGACGACATAAACTATGCCTAATTTCTACCGGACGAAACATATACCATAATCGAGCCGAACCCGATCAACCGCTTATATTAGCCCTACAAAACAGCATTATTAGTACACATAGGTCACCGCTACAACTAATCCTAAACACAAGTTACCTAAATCAATAACATCTCAAAAGGTACACAATACGAAATCAATAATTTTGTACTAACCAGGCTCGCGGTGTCTTGACTGTCTAGCGAGTATTTATCCGTTTCCTTGCCTTGCTGCTCGTTGGTAAAACTTTCATATTTACGACTGGGACTACTTTTCATTGTTGACACAATGTATTAGGCTTAAGCCTCGAAATACATTTTTGGGCACCGAAAGCCACAACACAATCCGCCGAAGACAGACAAAAACTGACAGGTGGTGAGTGAATGACAGTGACTCGGTGACAGCAAGGTTTGAATGAACAAAATGAATGTATCATTTACGCCGAATGATACAAATTGACGTTTTTATTATTGTTACCAGTTTCAAAAAATAGGCTAAAGCGCCAAAAAAAGATATTGCAATTTATTTACTTTTAAACATTATAAATATTAGTTTTAATAATATAACTTAGGCAATGATAGTATGTTTAGCTATTTCGATTACATAATAATAATAAAAGTGCTTACTGTATAATCAGGACCAGCATCCATGTAATCCATATCATCCCGGGGAATTTGGATGTATCGCTCAACATCGTTCGTTCTGTTGCGGCGAAACATTTCAAATCACTTAAAATTTAACAACTCATTTTTTATTTCAGATACAACAAACACACACATCTATCACAGCCACATTTTAGTATTTTACCAATTTACTTAGCATTACTACGTGCGTCCGTCTACATTATAAAAACAATACTAAATCACACAATACGAGACGCCGTAATTTATCAGAACCTTATCAGTATGAATGTGTAGGGCTTCGTGTATCTATTAAATTATACCGTAGATACACAACCGAAAACGTGCCTTATCTACTGGTCGTAAATAATCAGTGGAGATGAAATACTTTCAATGCAATTATAATCATTTTAATCAATTACCTGCGTGTGTTGTTTCGTAGCCCATGTGTGTGGATTGTAATTTTTTTTATTCTAGCATTAATTGCTCTGCGTATTATCTTTTTATGTTCACTAAATGCCTGATTTTAATTAGGTTTTTAGGCACTTTAAGATTGTTTTCATTCTGGACTACCTGTCCTATACAGACATTGTCGTTTCTTTACAAACTTTAATAAAATCATTGAATGCAATACGTACAAGTAGGTGTACATTTAAACTACTACTAGTCATACATAATTAATGAATATCCTTAAGCGCCCGTTTCGTTATATTATCCTGAGATAAAAATAAATATATCTGTCAGATTAATCTTAGCCATCTATTCCTTTTAAATGGGCGGGCAAAACGAGTGTTAAGGCAAAAGGACCACTTTTTAGGTAGTAAACAAGGAACCCTTATAGTTTCGCCATGTTCGTCTGGCCGTCTGTCCGCAGCATAGCTCAGTGGCCGTTAGTACTAGAAAGTTGCAATTCGGTACACGTATACATATTAATCATGCCAACAAAGTGGTAGAATAAAACTTAGAAACAGATTTTTTTTTCGGGTACCTCAACAACTGGTGAAGTGGGGATGATTTTTTTTTTTGCTGTAATCCTATAGTGTGGGGTATCATTCAATAGGTCTCTTAAAGAGTAAGGGTCAAAGAAAAGTTTTTTTCTAAAGTTAATATTTTCGGAGAAAACCGCTCCTGAATAAATACCCCCCCCCCCTCCCTCTAACTTTTGATCCGTGGGTCCAAAAAATATGAAAAAACCATGAAGTTGGCTTATATAATATTTTAAAATATAACTATTTCGAACATAATCGGCCCAGCCGTTTTCGAATACTACGGAACCCTAACATGACCTGACATGCTCTATGCCAGTTTTTTTGAAATTCATACTAATTTAAACTGGATTTTTTATGTACGTACATATTACAGTCGCCATCAAATATATCGTACCGTCCGGAGCACTCAAAAATATCTGAACACGCCTCTATCGTTACGGAAATAAGGGCGTGTTCAGATATTTTTGAACGCTCCGGATGCCATGATACATCTGATGATGGCGACTGTACGATTGCGTGGATAGAATGTGTTGCCAGCTCAAAATAAAACTACCCTCGATTGCTAACATGATTTATTTAAATTACCTATTAAATAAAATTTACAAATTCAACGAGCTTTACGACTTGAGTGCGGGTTGGACGCCGTAGCCGGGACCCGTGGGTTCTTCCGTAAGAGAGGTTAGGCCTCCGAGGGGCTCCGATGCGAAGCGACCGTTCCTGGGGAAAAAATAGGGGTAAATAATGCGAAGGTTTTGATACTTTTTCTGGCACTATGGAGCGGTGAGATGGCAACACTGTGCGCAACGAACTGTCAAAATAAATATACGCGTACTTATTTTTCTATTGTATTTTTTCTTATTCAAGACCATTACTTTAGGAATATTGTTTTCTAAAATAAATAAAAAATATTTTTAGTACAGATGGTGGTTTTTTTAGGCGCTAGTGTGAGAAGTGGCTCATTTTACGTCAGGTCTAAAACTTTGGAGGGCCATCTGCACTAAAAAAACGTCGTACGAGACACGTACACTAAAAAGGAAATTTGTAACTCGTGTCGATTTACAACACTCCCTCCGGTCATGTTTTAAAATATCGCCACTCGTTTCGAATTTCATGTTTTTCGCACTTTTGTCGTAATGTACTATTCCAAGTCAATTCCCAAGAAATTAACAAAGTTCTAGTATTTTTTTAGTACTGACTTTGCGCGCCTGTTTTAGAGCTCAATCTTCAGTTCAACAACCGTTCACTAGTCATAATCCATTACAAAATTAATAATCTTCCAAATAGAATATAATTTCGATATTTTATGTCCAGTGCCTCTTATTAGTCCGTGGGCTACTCGGCCTGAAATTAGAAAACGGTATAATTTGGGGGTACCAAGTGTCCTTTTTACAGTAGTTAGACATATTCATAAGGATGTTAAAAAAGTATGATAGACATCTCAAAGTGGTAGCTAATAGGCATACGGGCTATTTCAAGATTTCCGTTGTATGACAGGTATGGTTAAAATTAGGAGGTACAAATTTTCCTTTCCACGGCTGTTAGGTAAGCTTACAAAAACGTCAAAAATGCAAGATTGCCATTTATAAGTGCTACCTAACAAAAATTGGGGCCAATCAAAGATGGTGGATCTCAAGTTTTACAAAATCAAGTATATCTCGAGAACGATTAAATATATCTAATTACTCTTTTGAACAAAATTAATGGCTTATCTGTAAGCTTCATATTTTGCATACACACCATTTTGCTAAAACCAACCAATAATTAATTATGACCAAATTTATGAAAATTTCGTGATTTTGATTTTTTTTGTGTCGTGTTTTTACATAGTAGTCATGACGCTAGAACAATTAAATATTTTTTTAAAGATAGTGTATTTAATAAGCTTTAATTTGATGTATATAACTTGTTGGCAGTATTAAAATAAAGACCCATAAAAAATATTTAAATGAATTGTAGTCATTAATCCACCGTATACTTAGTAATTTAAGAGGCGGTTTTTTTTTATATTTTTCAATCTTGGTTATTTGAAATAAGCACTATTATTGTTGCACGTTATTATAGTGGCACTTCCATCGCCTCTTAAATCATTAAGTATACGGTGGATTATGACTACAATTCATTTAAATATTTTTTATGGGTCTTTTTTTTAATACCGCCAACAAGTTATATACATCAAATTAAAGCTTATTAAATACACTATCTTTAAAAAAATATGTTATTTTTCTAGCGTCATGACTACTATGTAAAAACACGACACAAAAAAAATCAAAATCACGAAATTTTCATAAATTTGGTCATAATTAATTATTGGTTGGTTTTAGCAATATGGTGTATATGCAAAATATGAAGCTTACAGATATGCCTTTAATTTTGCTCAAGAGAGTAATTAGATATATTTAATAGTTCTCGAGATATACTTGATTTTGTAAAACTTGAGATCCACCATCTTTGATTGGCCCCCATTTTTGTTAGGTAGCACTGATAAATGGCAATCTTGCAATTTTCACGTTTTTATAAGCTTACCTAACAGCCGTGAAAAGGAAAATTTGTACCTCCTAATTTTAACCATACCTGTCATACAACGGAAATCTTGAAATAGCCCGTATGCCTATTAGCTACCACTTTGAGATGTCTATCATACTTTTTTAACATCCTTATGAATATGTCTAACTACTGTAAAAAGCACACTTGGTACCCCCAAATTATACCGTTTTCTAATTTCAGACCGACTAGCCCACGGACTATATGTCCAGTGAATCTGAGAGCTGTTTAGACCAGACGCCTATTGTAGCCCCGCCTGGTGGCAAAAATAATATCGAGAACCCTCAATGGTGCAAATCCTTTGTAATAACCAGAAGACTACGATCGTCGTGTTGCCTTCCTGTCACACTTATGTAAGAATTTTCAAGTGTAATAGAGAGGCATCACGTCGACTGTTGTTCGCGGTAGCCCTTCTGGTATCCCTGTTTTTATCACACGGTAAGAAGTTAGATACATATTAAAAACTCATTCTTGAATTAGTTCATATGAGGGCGGATTTTTATTTTGTTGTAGTTTTTTTCAAAATGTCCAAATTTGGATAGGTATTTTCATATTTTTTTTACTCAGAATCGCGAGCTCTTTCGATCCTCATTAGCGTCCTCAAAAGTGTCCCGAGAGTCCCATACATTTTTTCGTCTTCCACTGAGTTACGGTCGAACAAAGTGTATGAAAAATAGTAACCCAATGGATTATTTGGGACAGTTTTTTATTTCTATCAGGATCGAAAGACCTCGTGAGAAAACGACAACAAAATAAAAACCCGCCCATTATTAAATCCCCTAAAACAATCATGTGATAGAATTTTTGGCGATTCAGCAAACGGGTTAGTTACGTAATTTAAGTCGATAATTGCTCGACATGTTTCGACCCATTCAGAGGGTCATCATCCGGAGTACCCCCGGCCAAAGCCCGACGTGTACACGCGGAGAACACGGCGGGCTTTAAATTACGTAAGTAACCCATTTGCTAAATATTTAAATATGGTTAAGTCTCACGTTAATAATTCTATATAAAAATAAATATTACCTTGGTCCTGGCAGCGGTTTCTCATCTTTCTTCAGTTTCTGAATGATTTCTTTGGTGTCCTCAACAGTAAGATCTTCCTGTGAAGCAAAAACACGAACAATTGACTCACAGTCTCATATACAGGGTGGAAATGGGTATTTCTCATTTAGATTTGTGAGTTGTCACAGCCATACATACAGTAAGTTAACGTTATCTTAACATAATTTTCTATATTTTCATCATCATCAGCCTATGATAGTCCACTGCTGGACGTAGGCCTCTCCTATTAACTATGCGTATAAACGCATTAGGAGGTAAATGCCCATAATCGCCACGCTGGGCAAGCGGTCCACCATCAGCCCATCATCAAATAGCAAATAGTGCAGTAAGAATATATTTGTCACCACCCATACTCTTCCCGCGGGTGTCGTAAGAGGCGACTAAGGGATTAAAGCGTCGCGGACCATTCTTTGATACAATTAATGATGGGCAGCAGCGTCATCATAGTGGACACATTACTGCGATCGCCAATCCGCTTGCCCAGCGTGGCGACTATGGGTATTTACCTCGTAATGCGTCTAATAGTAGAGGCCTACGTCCAGCAGTGGACTGAGATAGGCTGATGATGAGTAGCGCAGATACAGATGTACCGACGGAAACATTCCAGATTTCTGAAATTTTCACGTAGGAAAACTTCGGAAACTTTCCATATTTTGTGTGGACATTTGTAAGGAGGGAAACTTTCCATTTCATATATTTAAATTCCCTTTATATTTCGTGAAAGTTTCGTGAATTTGTCCAGAAATTTAAGATTTTTTTGGAAAGTTTCCGCAATTTCCTCTCTAGCGCAGATGTCGTGTTTAGCCGTCGCTAAGGCCCATAGCACAAATATCCGTTGCCGTGTATACCCGTCATGGATGTCAAAAGGTTAACCAACTTAAATTCTATGTTTTACAGGATAATGAGAGTTTTCTGAAATGACGTTCACCAGGGCGGCAGCACTGAGGCGTCAGGTCCAGAAACTTGTCTAAATTCTCAGAGCGCCTATAGTTTCGTGTTTAAATGTTTTGTATGAGTTAATAAAATTACCTTCTAGTTCGTTTTCCTTTGGGGCTAGATAATTTTGTTTCTTAGCGGGACCTTACGGCTAAGTGGCGTCAACTAGTGGCATACGTTTTCGAGAAAAATTATTTAAAACTTACGTAATAATCGTCATTGACTTGAACCATGGGTGCATTTACACAAGCTCCTAGGCACTCGACCTGAAAAAGAAAATGAATAAAATAAAATATCTAAATACTAATATTTTCTTCGGTTACCGCGAGGATTACTCATGAAATAAAACTATGAAAACGGATAAACTCGCGTATATTAACTAATTTTAACTTCATTCCGACGTTTCGAACACAGGACGTTTGCTTGTGCCTTGGGATAGTTTTGAAACCAGTGTAATTCCGTAAAACACCGGAAGATCACTCGTAATTACATCATCTTAAGTGACTCCTTTGGAAATTACCGATTATTAATAATTAAATATTAATTATTGGCGTTTTTTGATTTTCGGAATTATCCCGTTGCACTCTAATATTTTTGAGTGCTTGTTACTTTTATGGGAATAGTGGGAATTGAACCCGAGTCCTCCTGGACATAGGCAATATGTATTATGTAGGTAGCTTGTGTACCTGGAGGTCCAGGGGTTCAAATGCCAGGGAAGGTAATCCTTAGCTTAGTGTAATCACAAAAAATTACTTCTATGGTATTATTATGGTAGTTTTCTACGTAAATGCCTAACTGCCTGTTTCATATTACCCAGAAAAACAAATGAAAAGGACAGCTAACATTTATCTGACAAATATATTTTGTTTGGAAATGGTGAAACAGGCCCTAAATCTTTCTATGTTGTATAAATCATTACCTATTGCCCAAAAAGAGATTTTAAACATGCTCTTACTTAGTTGAGTCTGGTTAACTGATTATCAGTGTTCGGCACAATGGGTGCAAAACTTTAACAAAACTTAAGAGTTGAAATATTAAATATATATATAAATATATATAATTGTCAAATTAGAGTACAATTTAATTGTATGTAGGAATCCCGGATTTACAGTACTTGTGTGTATGGTAATCTACGAACAAATAAAACATGGAAGCTGCACGCGTACTAAATGGCCTTTCAAAAACTGTACTGAATTTTCGTTGACAACTGCCACCCCCCAAATAATCACGGTATAGAAATTTTGCACAATTGTTTTTGAGGGCATTTTTGAACTCGCATTAGATGCCCATGTTTATATGTTGCAGATGGTAATGTATATTTTTATGGATTCAAATGATTTTTATATCTACTTGACAAGTTTTGTTAAAGTATTGCACCAATAGGCATGATGACTGGCAAGTCAAATCAGCATCTTTTTTCGAACTGTCAAAACGATCACCATTATTCACCACTATTTTATATGAAAGGAAAAGGAATTTTATATGAAATACTCAAAAGTGACGTCACGTTTGAGTACTGCCAAATGACCTACTCTTTTAATTTCTTTTCAATTTATTAAATATAAGTTCTGTACAAAAATTACTGCAATCTACATCATAGTAATATTTTCTTCGTGTATTATGTCGTGCATAATGTTAAATAATTTATTTTAACTACAGTCATCATCCCTATTGTGCAGATCACTGCAAATTACTAACCTCGGACAATGTGAACTTGCCGCAAGGACTGTTGCCGCCAACCTCACATCCAGTTTCCTCTTTGAGCGCCTTCATGATGGCGTCGGAGCCCCTCAGCCAGCAGGGAGTGGTTGTGCAAATCTGCACATGGTATTTTCCTACTGGTCGTCTGAAATGTTGACAAATTACAATTAGAGCAGATGTAATGTTTTCTGGAGCATACATGCTCATTATCAGTGATCGGTTTTTATCTCCCGGCGGGTCTCCTATAGTAACTTGAAAAATAAACTTTAATTATATTGCCATATTTCTGTTTCATAAAGTATGCTGTTGTGTGTATAATACAATAGAGTTAAATAAAATTTTATAGTCACACCTAATTTTTTTATACCCGAAATTCCGTTAGGGGGAACCCAAAAAACAGATCACTGCTCATTATAGCAATTGTGTAAACTTTAATTTGACAACGTCCAAAATACTGGACATGATCTTTAGCCTACTTTTTGTATTTTTTATTTAGTTATATACCAATCAATTTATACATACATGTTTTCTGTGTCCTCCATTACTTTGTGAACTCAAAAAGAATTGATATGGTCAGGGATGGTACAATACCTACCTACCATAGCTACCAAAGCAGATAGATTAAAATTTCAAACAATTGACACTAAAATTGACCCTAATTGAATTTATTAGTTACGCTGTACTGTACTATCCCGACAATATGTCAATTTGAAAAATGGTTTAACCTGAATGTAGGACGTATTGCATGAGGCACAATCAAAGTAAAATTTAGAAACATTTTCTTAAAAAATAAAATCTCCAGTGTTTACCAGTGATAAAAATTAAATGGTCCTTTCATAATGGGACTTCTAGTGAGATATTTTAATCACGACAGTAGAATGTATTGGAATTAACATTCCAACAACTTTTAATATGCGTAGTTGAGGTATGGCATAGCGAATGACATCCCGCTTTGTGTGGTAGGGCACAGCACAGCGGATGCCATCTCGCTCTTATCTAGAGCAGAGCCCAACTGGGGAAGTACCTCCGCCTTACAGAAAACCGCAGCCAAATAACACTATCCCCTACACATAGTGTTGTCTTCCTGCTGGTGAGTAAGGTAGCCAGGCTCAACGAGGGTGCGGAGTGCTGCCGACGGGGGGACCTACGGAACTGACAATACTGGCTTCGGCCTGTGTTGGCGCGGCATGCAGGTGCGGCTATCAGGGAGACCCGGTGAAACGGCTGACCGCTGGCCGCCCGTAGGTCAGTAGGGTTCCCGAACCCAGGAACCACGTAATCTCCGCCCTGGGAGGCTGAACCGCCAACCTGCGCAAAATCCCTGGAGTAGTGGCCGTGCCGGAGGAGGAGACCGGAGTGGACCCGGCCGCTGCCACAGGGGGGGACCGGGGGCCCTTCCGTACGCCGTGCCTGCGGACCGCACTACCTGCGCTGTCCCCTGCCAGATTTGTTCCGTTTGTTTGTCCCTTGAGTCGTCGGCACTCCGAACCCTTCTTAGGATTAAGTACACCCACTATAATGGCGCGAAAACAGAAAAAGTTTGGACTAGCAGCGGCATCTCCATCCACACAAGTGGACTACTGCAACATCAGGGGTATCCACTCTAACCTAAACGCAGTCCACTGCCACCTGGAAACTGCGCAGCCGACCATACTTTTCCTCACGGAGACGCAAATATCCTGCCAGGCGGATATATCGTACCTATTGTACCCCGGCTATACACTCGAACATAAGTTCGTGAGACACGCCGGTGTATGTATGTACGCCCGGCAGGATGTATGCTGTCGTCGTCTTCTTGCCTTTGAAGACAGGGACCTGTCAGTTTTGTGGGTGCGTGTGGACTACGGCGGCCACACCAGAGTCTACGCGTGCCTTTACAGGTCTCACAGTGGCAACACAGCGACAACCCGACTCTTCGAGCACATACAGTCGACATCCGACAGAGTGCTTGAGCAGTACCCATCCGCGGAGCTGGTGATTTTGGGGGACTTTAATGCCCACCACGTTGAGTGGCTGGGCTCCCGGTCCACCGACTTTGCGGGAAGGTCTGCTCACGAATTTTCTCTGGCCTATGGGCTCTCACAACTGGTACGTTCTCCCACGAGAATACCAGATATCGAGGACCATACGAGCTCCTTGCTTGACCTTCTGTTGACCACGCATCCGGACGGATACACCATCGCAGTAAATGCACCTCTCGGCTCGTCCGATCACTGCCTTATCCGGACAAATTCGCCTTGCGCGCAGCGAGAACCACCGCGACCTACTACTACTCGTCGCGTTTGGCAGTACGGGTCAGCAGATTGGGACGGATTGCGTGAATTCTACGCTTCGTACCCTTGGAGGCAGCTCTGTTTCGCATCGGATGATCCTGACTCCTGTGCGACTAATGTCGCCGAGACGATACAGCTGGGAATGGACTGTTTCATTCCCAACTCACTAATCGCTACAGGAGCAAAGAAGCGACCTTGGTTTAACCGGCCCTGTAAAGAAGCTGCGGTTCAAAAGCAGGCTGCTTACAGGGCTTGGACCAAGGCCGTAACTGATAAGGATCCGAACGTCTCTGATGCGAAACGCAGACTGAATGCTGCCTCGAGGTCCTGCAAAAGAGCTGTTGCCAGAGCAAAATTTGATTTTGTCGGCAGATTTGGCGAGAAGCTTGCAGGCCACCCTTCCGGGAGTAGGGCCTTCTGGTCACTTGCCAAAGCTGCCGAGGGAAACTTTTGTCGGTCGTCCCTGCCACCACTGCGAAATGCTGACGGTAATCTGGTCCATAGTGCAAAAGAGAAAGCCGATCTTCTAGGTGCTCTTTTTGCCTCGAACTCGACTGTGAGCGATGACGGCAGCATTATACCGCCTACCATCCCGCGGTGCGCACACTCCATGCCAGAAATTCGCATCTCCCAGAAAGATGTTCGGCGGGAGTTGCTGTCGTTAAACGTTCACAAGTCGAGCGGGCCAGACGGCATACCTGCAGTGGTGCTTAAACGTTGTGCTCCTGAGTTGTGTCCTGTGTTAACGCGTCTCTTCGCTCTTTCCAGTATCAAACGGGAAGTTCCATCTTCGTGGAAGACGGCCCTTGTGCACCCTGTTCCAAAAAAGGGTGACAGATCGGATCCATCGAATTATAGGCCTATCGCTATCACCTCCCTTCTCTCTAAGGTCATGGAGCGTATAGTTAACGCTAAGCTCCTTGGTTACCTAGAAGAACACGATCTTATAAGCGACCGCCAGTATGGCTTTCGCCACGGTCGCTCTACCGGTGATCTTCTAGTGTACCTCACTCACCGCTGGGCATCAGCCATTGAGAGTCAAGGCGAGGCTTTGGCAGTCAGCCTAGATATAGCGAAGGCGTTCGATCGGGTCTGGCATAGGGGCCTTTTGTCGAAGTTGCCATCTTATGGACTGCCCGAGGGATTATGCAGATGGATTGTTAGCTTTTTGTCCGGCAGACGCATTCGTGCCGTAGTAGACGGTAGCTGCTCTGATAGCATGGACATAAACGCTGGCGTCCCGCAAGGCTCTGTGCTATCCCCAACGCTGTTCCTTCTGCATATCAATGACATGTTGTCTATCGGCGACCTCCATTGCTATGCGGATGACAGTACTGGGGATACTTTTTACACAGGCCGTGCTAATATCCCTCGCTCTGTGGTACTGGAAAGTCGCGGAAAACTTGTGTCTGACATCGAGAACACTTTATCTAGAGTCTCGTTATGGGGTCGGGATAACCTAGTCAGGTTCAACCCCACAAAGACACAAGTTTGCGCGTTTACCGCTAAAAAAACCCCATTTACTGTGGCTCCAAAGTTCCAAGACACAGCTCTTACCATGTCAGGGAGTATTGGGATCCTCGGAGTCGACATTTCCAACGACGTCCAATTCCGATGTCACCTAGAGGGAAAAGCTACGCTGGCATCCAAAAAGCTCGGGGTGCTCAATAAAGCGAGGGGATACTTTACTCCGGGGCAAAGACTTCTGTTATATAAGTCGCAAGTCAGACCCCATATGGAGTATTGCTGTCACCTCTGGGCAGGAGCACCTGTATACCAGCTTGCACCCTTTGACTCGGTTCAGAGACGAGCTGTCCGAATAGTCGACGATCCCAGACTCACAGGCGGTATTGAACCCTTAAGTCTAAGGAGAGACTTCGCCTCCTTATGTGTGTTCTATCGTCTGTACAATGGGTTGTGCTCTGAAGAACTGTTCGACATGATGCCAACGTCCACTTTTCATCATCGCACCGCTCGCCACCGACTGGGCGCTCATCCTCACACCTTGCAACCTAAATGGTCGCGCACCGTGCGGTTTCAGAGGAACTTCCTCCCGCGGACGGTCCGTCTGTGGAATGAGCTCCCTGCCGAGGTTTTCCCGTTGGACTACAGTATGGGGTTCTTCAAAAGAGGAGTGTACAAGTTCTTATTGGGTCGGCAACGCGCATGTGACACCCCTGGGGTTGCAAGCGCCCATAGGCTACGGTGACTGCTTTCCATCAGGCGGGCCGTATGCTTGTTTGCCACCGACGTGGTATAAAAAAAAAAAAAAAAAAAAAAATAAAAAAAAATAAAAAAAAAAAAAATATGCTTGTCTAATTTAGAGTCCTAGGTGATGGAACCAAATAACATTACTAAAATGACAGACACATTCAAATTCCTCAACACCACTTACCTAATAAACATGGTATAAAACGTAGCAACCTCATACACCCTCATTCTCGGCAGATTCAGCACCTCGGCCACCTTATGCATGGCGGAGATGGGCAGCCAGCCCCCGCTCTGTCGCTGCGCCAGGTCCAGTAGCGGCATCATGGCTGCCCGTTTGTGGCCTTCCGGGTAGATCGCCAGGATTGCTTCCATGCGCTGAAGGTAGTTTAATTTATGGTTCAGAATATTACAACAATCCAAGACAGGGTTTTATGGAAGTGTGGGAAGGCTTTGACCTTAAAGAGATCCACAGTAAACTGAGTAACTTAACATAAATGAAACACTGTGCAAATTTTTTAAAGAGGAGAAATAAATAATAAATAAATAATAATATAAATATCTTTGGATATCTTACACAAATCAACCTAGTCCCACGGTAAGCTCAATTAAGGCTTGTGTTGTGGGTACCAAGGGACGATATATATAATAGATAGATATGTATTAGATACTTAGATACATACACAGCCATGACCAAGGAATAAACATTTGTGATAAATAAATACACAAAGAATGCCCTCTCCGGGATTCAAACCCTGAACCTCCAGCTCCAACTACCAACTAGGCTACAGAGGCTGACAAAAGAATAAATAAAGAAGTTAATTTAATATTTAGTATTTTATATGTATTATTTAAATTTGTGATTATCATTGTAATGTTAATGGAGGAGTATAGAAATAATAATAAGCCTTTTATTGTTTCATATCTAAAATTTAAAATTTTTGTGAAGTTTAGGTTATTTGACATGGATCCCTTTTTCAAGATCCCAATGGGTCGAAGTGTATCCGTAAGGGCCCCACCAATAAGATAAGATTGTCAGGTAATAAGATCTCTTGCCATCTATTCCTGTCCCTTTCAAGTATCATCATTTTTTCCCGCTATTTTCCACAGATCTTCTGCCCAACGCTTCTTTGGGTTAGAGGAGTAAAGAAAACTAAAATAAATTATCCAATTTGAATGTTTATCAAACATGCAATATAAAATAATAAAGATCAACTATCAGTATTTATTCGCCAATAATACTATCAGTATTTCCAAATCCAGTATAAAACAAAAATTAAAAACAAGTTCAGAAAAACAAAAACTTCCTTCTGTCAAACCTAAGAACCGAAAACAGAAGGAGTTACTGAAAACAATTGAAGGTTACCTACCTTCTTATTTTCCGGCGTAAATTCAAAGGGGATACTGGGATTATCTTCGGGAGTGTCACGATGGACGAACAGGTTGTCGCTCTGAAGGGTCGAGCTGGTCTGCAAAGCCCTGGACGAAGCACGCCACTGGAAAATACATTATCTTAACCATCGCGATGGTGACCCAAGTATGCAAGTGTCAAAACCATATTATATAATGAATTATTTTCCGCAAGAACGACTTTTTCAGACACAAAATTGATGAAAATAACGTACTATTCCCTGAACTCCAGTTCTGAGGCTGGACAGCATGTTTATTTTGGCTGGTTTACGTAATTTTGAAGTGCAGAGTTGCGAAGCACTGTTCGCGAACAATTCGTTTTGAAGGTAACTTCACGCGAAATACTTTGCTGAATTTTGACAACTGCGTTCGGGTACATCATTCAGACAGAAAGTAATATAAAGTAATCGTAAATTGTTACGAAAAATCCAACAGTTATTAATTTTAGCCATAATGCTAACATTGTGTATTTTATATATAATATTTTTGTTCCTATGCATATTTAAAAACTTTAATGAAAGCAACTAGTCATGTAATATATTAAACTTTAAAGGTTTTTGAACGAGTTCACATTTATTTGCAGCTAACTTCGGAGCTAAGCTGTATTCCACTTAAGCTTTCAAAAACACATAGTGGAACGCAGTACAAGCTGTATTTTTCTACAGTTATTTCTCTTCCGCGAAAACACGCTTACGAACTGTCACATTAATAGTAATAGTTTAATTTTACCAATAGATGTCGCTACTCAACGCTTTGCAGTTTCCAATCATTTGAAACCCAATATCTAATAATGTGTAAAATTGAAAACTACATTATATTGTAATAATTATATTAACCAAATACTCGAGTCGAGTGAACTACCATAAATAAGGAATTAATTATGTAAAGAAAACAAGTATACTTGTATTTTTCTTGAAACAGATTAACAAAACTATTGTTATACATTTTCAAAACTAAAACATTGGTACTAGAGTTTACGAAAATCCATTTATATTAAACTAGCGACCCGTACCAGCTTTGCATCGGTTCAATACCGATAGCAAAACCTTCCTTTTGAATCAATCTATTAAAAATCCGCTTCAAAATCCATTGTGTAGGTACCAAGTTTTAAAGATACATACATAGGGACGGACAGACAGTGACTTTGTTTTATACGATATAATATTGGAAGCTTAGTGATTGATCAACAAGATTTGATATGGCAAGTTAATATTGCATTATTATCATTACTATCATTGGACGGAATAGGAACGCGGAACTTGAAGCAAAAAATCTCAATTTAGCTTGAAATATGACAGAATTTATAGTTTGGAAACTAATGCTTAGTTTGCTGTCAGGCAGGCCAACAAAGGTTTGACCTTTACTTTTTATGGCCTGGGCACAATGTTGAGCATGCGACCTACAGACGTTCTTGGAACCTCCTACCTAGCTTTAACTACCAATTTATTGCTAAAACTAATTCCGAAAACATTGAATTTGTAAAGGACATATTTAAATAAACCTGATTGCAAGGTTAAGTTAAGGGATCTATGTTATTGTTAATACCTCTAGTAATCCGGCGCGAAGGACCATAAATACAATAAGATGATTTTTTAACACAGCTATAAATATTGTAGTTTAACACAGCTATGTGTTGTTGTGTATATGCATCGTTTGAATTAGTCGTATCTACCTAGCCAGCAATGGCTCGAATATTGTTTCATGCGACACAGAAATAGCATAGGTACCTAACTATACTTGCCGATTTCTAAGAATGAACTTTTGACAGTTTATAGATTAATCCTTATTAATATGAGGGTAAGACTCAAAATTTTTCCGATATTCTTAACGTCGCATAATAAAGCTCATTTCTAAGCTGTCAAATAATCCTTCTTATAAATCGGCAACTATACAAACATAATTAGGTATCTATCTAACCTATCATAATATCTAATGATATGAAGAGTTATGACAATGGTTTTAATCACGTAAACTTACGTTTAATATTATCCTGACATTTCGGGCTGAGTCTGCCTGCGACCACGGGTGTAACGTTACACTCGAAACGTCAGGATAATACGCGAATATAGGTAAGGTAAGACCCGTTTGTCTTTAAAATAATATACCTACTCGTATAGACCTAAGCTAGCCTAACGCTCATTATATACGTAGCGAAACATGTCGAGCATTTTTCGACTAAAAATGGTGATTGACAATGAAATATAATTTTAGTATGAATGAGTCTCACGAGTGTTTTGTGTTTAATATTAAAATGCATGTTTTGTGACAATTCTCAGAAAGTTTGTACATTTGGATCAGGTTTTCAATATATTCAGCATATCTATTTTTTTATATATATTTATGTTCAAAGCTACAATTTATGTACATACATTAAATCTAACTAATCTACTTAACCTAACCTATATTTAAGATTGGCCCTTGTGGCATTGTACCAAGGACGCTGGCGGCATTTCCTCGCTGTATCGCAATACTGATGCGTTGTGCGAGGAAGTCGCCAGCTCTTCGGTCCTTAGTTACGTTTTCAATTGATAAAAATTGGTAGGCTGGTAAAGTCTGATACTGAGCAAGATCCACCACGACCATTGTTTGTATGCAAGTTTCCTTTTTTGTTACCAGATTCTTATACATTTTTGATCATCCACCTATGATAGTCTACTGCTGGAAGTAGGCCTCTCCTATTAACTATGCGTATAGACGTTTTAACTCCGCCGTTGCCGGTCCCAAGCCCGGATGAAAAAGGAGGAGGGTTGGTTTTGGCGAAGAACGACCCACCCAACCGTAAAAGTGTCAACGCCGAGCATCGGGCGGCGGTTTCTTATCCCGACAACTCCACTATGGAGCGGTTTCAGTGACCGTGAGGTATTAAATCCCCTCAGAAAGACTGCCATGGAAGGACGTGGGCTCACACCATGATGTATTAGCCCAAGAAAAACCCCTTATGGATTGTACGAAGAAAAGAGCGACTCTGTTGGACGACCCGGCTGACGCCCGGCGCCGTTCGGTTACCGGGCCGTGCGGTGTGAAATTGGCGACCGAAGACTCTGCCAGGATGACTCACCAGGTCCTTAAGGCAAGCAGTTATGCTACTGGTGATTTCAACAACAAAGTATCAATCCGGAAACAACATAGGTTCGCGACTTGGAACGTCCGTGGTTTGATTGCGCCAGGAAAACTAGAAATTGTAGAAAGGGAGATGGAATCACATAGATTATCTGTGGTGGGGTTAACAGAGACCCACATGAGAGGAAGAGGACACGTATTGACTCCTAATGAAAATACACTATACTTCTCCGGGGCAGAGGATTCTAGTCGGAACGGTGTAGCTGTCTGGGTACCACGCCTGTTAAACGGTCATGTCCTGGGATATAACCCAGTCTCCGAAAGAATAATCTCTTTGCGGCTAAACACTCGCCCCTGCACCATGAACTTTGTGGTAGTAGACGCTCCAACTTCAAGCTCTAATGATGAAGAGATCGACAATTTTTACGCGGACCTAGAAGACACTCACCAAGATTCCTAATCGTGAGTTGATGATGTTGGTAGGGGATTGGAATGCGAAAGTAGGCAGCACGCTTCAGGATACCCACATTAGAAGCATAGTCGGAAAACACGGCCTGGGGCTCCGAAACGAGCGTGGAGCTAGACTTCTGGAGTTTTGCATAGGTAGAAAACTAAGCATAATGAACACGTGCTTCCAACATCACCGGAGACGACTTTACACATGGGTATCTCCCGGTGACCGATGCCGAAATCAAATAGATTATGTGTTGATCAGTAGTCGCTGGAGGTCATCGGTGACTAATGTCAAGACGTACCCTGGTGCCGACTGTGGCTCCGAACATTGTCTGTTGGTGGCAAATTTTACATTGCGTCTAAAAGCAGTTAGAAAGAGAGACCCTTTAAGACCAAAGTCTCTCGCATCAGCAGAGGCTGGAATATTTCGTGACAGCCTTGACAAAGCGATCACAGATATGCCTCCTTTACTTGTTCCGGACGCCAATCAGCGATACGAACTACTAAAAAGTCACATCTGGAAATCAGTCGACGTGATCACCAGGAGTCGTGGACCACCGGCTAAACCCAAACAAGTATGGCTCTCCGCAGAGACCTGGAAACTGATCGAAGAGAGGAAAGCGCTAAAATCCGGTGGTGTTCTGAGTCAGGACGATAGGGACAAATACTCGGAGCTAAGCAGAATCATCCAAATGCAATGCCGTTGTGATGTGAACACCTTTATCTCAAGGATGTGCCAAGAGATCGAGGAACACGCTTTGAAGTTGCAATGCTCAGATCTTTTCAAAACGTGAAGCTCCTCTCTAAACAGTTCAAGCCAAAATGCTGGGTGATTGACGACAAAGATGGATTGCCCCTTCAAGACCTAGACGCAATTTCTGACCGTTGGAGAGAATACTGTGTAGAGTTGTACAGAAACCCAAACTGTGACTGAAATTTTAAAACTAATGGGATCGGCTGGAGTTGACGTTCTGCTCCAAATATGCAACGACATCTGGCATTCCGGAGAGTGGCCTGACGATTGGACTAGGTCGGTGATTCTGCCACTTCACAAGAAAGGCTCGACAAGAAAATGTGACAACTACAGGACCCTTGCTCTCATTTCTCACGCCAGCAAGGTTATGTTACATATTATTAACAACCAAATTCGATACTTCTTGGACTGGCAGATCCCACAGGAACAGGCAGGCTTTGTGAAAGGCAAAGGTACACGGGAGCAGATCTTAAACGTGCGTCAGTTAATCGAGAAGGCGTACGAGTTCAACACACCAATAATTCTATGCTTTATCGATTACAGTAAAGCCTTTGACTGCGTCGTTTGGTCGGTTCTATGGAAGGTGCTGAGAGAGCTGGGTGTACCTGAGCATCTGATAGCCCTTGTCGAAACTCTATACCTGAAAAATGAAGGCGTCGTAAGAATTGACAGAGCAACATCCAGCCCTTTCACCTTCGGGAAAGGTGTAAGACAAGGTTGCGTTCTGTCACCCATCCTTTTCAATGCCTACGGAGAGTATATAATCAGGAAAGCCTGTGAAAACTGGGAAGGAGGAGTCACAATTGGCGGCACTACAATCACAAATCTCCGGTATGCGGACGACACAACGCTTCTGGCTACTAGTGAAGCAGAAATGGTTGATATTCCGGGACGGATGGAGCGCTTTAGTCTGGAACTGGGTCTCAAGATTAACCACAATAAAACCAAGATTATGGTGGTGGATCGTGGAAGAAAGCTACAGCTTACAGGTGCTCTGGGGCTTGATACCGTTGATAACTTTATATATCTTGGCGCGAACATCAGCAACTGGCTCTTGTGAGGTGGAGATCAGGAGGCGCATCGGAATGGCCAAAAGTGCAATGTCCCAGCTTCAGGGCATATGGAGGAATCGCAACGTCTCACGGAAAACCAAAATTAAGTTGGTCAACTCCCTAGTTTTCTCCATTTACATCTTCGGGGCTGAGACTTGGACTCTTAAAAAGGCGGACCGTGACCGTATCGACGCGTTTGAGATGTGGTGCTGGAGGAAAATGCTGCAAATTCCTTGGACAGCTTTTCGCACCAACGTATCCATCTTACGCGAACTAGGTGTCAAAACCAGGCTATCAACCATCTGTCTGCGAAGAATTCTGGAGTTTTTCGGTCACATCGCCAGAAAAGAGGGGCATAATCTTGAGCAACTTATCGTTACTGGCAAGATTGATGGTAAACGATCAAGAGGCCGCAGCCCAATAAGATGGACAGATCAAGTCCGTTCTGCGTTGGGTACCCAGCTACACACTGCACTACACGATGCCAAGAATAGGCACAGATGGCGGGACTCCGTAAGACAGAAGCTCATACCACGGGGGCTTCACGACCCTCAGCGATGAGGATTACGACGCAAGGAGAATAGACGTTTTAGGAGGTAAATGCCCATAATCGCCACGCTAGCGATCGCAGTAATGTGTCTACTATGATGACGCTGCTGCCCATCATCAATCTTTTATCAAAAAATGGTCAGTGACACTTCAATCCCTTAGTCGACGCTTACGAAACCCGTAGGAGGAGTTGGGGTGGTGACAAATGTATTCTTACTACCGTCACCACACGGCCAACATACATACAATTTTGGTAACAAAAAAAGGAATGTTTCGTACAAATATTTTGGGACATTTTGGGAAATGTGGTCGATCTTGCTCAGCATCATTGACTATCAGCCTACCGATTTTTATTAATATCGAGGTCGTGGTCCAAATGTACAAATCATTTGAGAAATGCTCTATTAACTGTGAAATGGGTAGTTCTATGCGATTATTCTGTCGCACCAATCAAGTCATTACCATTCCCAATTTATTGACGAACTGCGTATAAATAGTGGAGTCATTTTCGGTTATCTTGTAGCAGACGCATGTTTGTCTGCTATTCTGACATAATAGCTTTATATATTCTGTGATAATAGTCTCGTTTGCTTTTATAAAACGGAAAATAAAGTGGTGATGGTAATGAACAATAAAAACGCATAAAAAAATTGCATAGAAACACCCAATTTATATAATAGTGTGAATGAGTCTCACGAGTGTTTTGTGTTTAAAATTAAAAAACATGCTTTGTAAATAAAGTAGATCTCAGACTAACCCGAAGGCTGAGTCGTGAGCGCGATATAATATCTATACGGTGGCCCATCACGCCATAGGCGCATTTGGCACCAAGTCTAGTTAGTAACCAGCCTCAAATTATAGGGCTGCCGTACGTAATTGTTTTTTATTGCTTTCTGTGCCTGCGGCGCTATCTAACGCTTTTATAAATAGATATTTGATTGAAATGTACGTGTTAGATTAACTACTTGATGGGTACTTTCGCGGGCTCCTGATTGTGATTACGAATAGTACCTAACATAATACATATCTCCATGTAAGTATATTACACCTGGTGGCTTATGATGGTCCCGTTTTATATATTTATCGTGTTACGCATCACTTTCGCACTCACATACTTGTTAGAACCTGACGGCTACAACGACAAACGATTGAACACGGTACCTGTGACTGTGACGGTACCATCATAAGCCTACGGGTCGCGTTTTATAAAGTTTACAATTTTGATGTTTGCCTCTCTTTCTAGCCTATACGTGCGTGCGTTAGAGAGGCAAACAGCGAAATTTTAAAATATAACTTTATAAAACGCGACCTTGCCTATACTATTAAGCAGAAAAAAGTAAACAGCGGTCATACCGCGAAAATCGAAATTCATAAATTTCGAGGATTTGTCTTTCTTACTCTAATGATGCCTTCGTTTGAATAACAGAGCAGTGTTGCCAGGGCTGTCGCGTTACTAGTCACGTTTCGGTTTCCTAAAAATCACGATTTGGCTCCAAAAGTCACGCGTTCAGTTGTTCTTGATAAAACGATTTTAGCAAAAAAAAACCTGCCAAGAGCGTGTCGGACCACGCTCAGTGCAGGGTTCCGTAGTTTTTTACTGAACCTTCTAAACCGATCAAGTTGAAAATAATTTTCCTTGAAAGTATTTATGTAGCTGAACTTTCATCACTTTCATGATTTATGTCATAATTTTTGGACTTACGGTTCAAAAGTTAGGGTTAAGTAGAAAAAAAATCATCTCCCACTGTTCGGGAGGTACTCTAAAAAATCAAATAAAAATAATTTGTAAAAAAACATTGCTTTTTGCAATAAAATTGCAGTACGTCTGTCTAAACCAATATAAACTCGCCAGCGACTTAAACGACTCACACAAAATTACACCTTAATGTTTACGAAATAAGTGTTATTGTCACAATGCCAATGGCCATTACTGACATTGATAATAGCGAAAGCGAATATTGAATAATATTGATACTGTCACTTGTCAGTGTCATGAGTGTCATTGATAATGACGTGGCGTTCCAAAATTATAAATTACAAATATTTTGTTTCAAAATTTACTTCTGTAAAAAAAATCACGAAAATTTCTTAATAGGGTAAAAAGTCACGAAAATTCCCTTAAAATCACAAGTCACGCGCTTGTCACGCGGGAGGGTCAAAAGTCACGCAGATCGTGACTTTCGTGACCATCTGGCAACACTGACAGAGAAAAATCCTCGAAATTAGCGAATTTCGATTTTCGCGGTAGTAGGCCAAACCTAGAAACTAGCACTATTATGGAATAGTGCTAGTTTCTAGGTGAAACTGAGTCTGCAAGATTGTGTTCTAAAAGTGCGTGATCATGGGATCACGCACTTTTAGAACACAATCTTGCTTTTATTTCCAACATAAAACCTTAAACTTTGAGTTACCTACTTAATCGTGCAGTTTTGTTTAAATAAAGTTAAATATTACTTCAGAGATATGCGCTAACCGTGTCATATTTAACATAATTTAAAAACAAACTGAGTGCTTAGACAAGTTGCCAATCGCTAACGCTTAATCGTCAATCGTAAACGAAACCTGTCTTTGTCGCACTAATACGAAAGAGTGACAAAGAGGGAAAACTACGATACGCTACTAAGCGTTAGCGATTGGCAACTTGGCTAAGCATCCATAGACTGAATAAACGACTGTTAAATCTCTTAATCTTACTGTGACCTACATGAGAATAAAGTTAACAATATCAATTATATAATACATTTCCTCAAAATTAAAAGTGCGCCAAACGAGCCACAACATGGCTGCGTTCCATCCGTTCAAATTAAATAACGGCCCGACACCACAGATAAGAAATTAAATTGGGAACATTAAATACGGAACAACTGGGCGCCGCGACAATGCAAGTGAAATTGGAACGTAGATTTGAATCGTTTTGTAGCTGATAAATAACAGTGAATTGGTGCAATAGCAATTGAATTACGTATTGATTTGCAAGATGGCGCTGGATTTTTATGGAATTATCGGCAAATTCATTATGGAAATCGAACACTGGATAAGCCACATCGCTAGCATCGGTCTGATTTGAATCAAAAAATATATATATGTATTGGGACATTTTGCACAAATCGACCAAGTCCTACGGTAAGCTCAATTAAGGCATGCGATGTGGAATATCATATATATCTAAAACGAATAAACTCCAAATGGAGAACTTAAACACAGACATAATATTTCGCAGCTAAACCTAACGCCTATTGTCTGCCGCCATGTGCCTATGCTTCCGTTTGAAAAAAGAAAAACGCGAATAGACAGAGCCATCGACAAAACAACGACACGGTTGCCATGACGATTGTCGCACTTCTATACATCTATAGTCTATGCTTTGTGCAATGTTTCGGGAATTATGCGAGTTGTCGATGCATTTTAGGAATAAATATGGAAAATGTACTTTGGTGATTTTTTTCGTGCGGTTTGTAAATTGCTGTTTCACTGAAAACTTTAATAATATTTAATATGATCATAGTTTCTATTTGATCAATAATTAATAACATAATTATAATAGAGGAGTGATAAATAAAGGAACGAATGCTATAAATATTCAACTTATTTAAAGTTATTTTCTTTTAATTTTCATCGTGACATAGCTGACATAGCTGTAGGCTTAGCACATCATTAGTGAGACAGTATGTCGCCGCGAGATAAACTATCCATCCCTCTTTTATTAATATAGTTAGTAAAAGATGGAAAATCTATCTCGCGGCGACATATTGTCGCACTAATCCTGTGCTAAGCCTACTGTTCCTGTATGAAAGTAAGAATTTGCCAACTGAGTGACAGTAATATTGATGATAATGACGCTGAGTTCTCCCCATGATTCGAACCTGGGTCCTCCAGTATGGTAGGCAGAGTACCGACCAGCCAAGAAGGCTAACAAAACCTGATTTAAATCTACTTAAGTACTTCGAAATTATGTTCATGTGAAGAAAAATAATATATTTTAAATATACGCCATTTTACATGGCATACAAAATCCATTGCCTTTTGTCAATCACAATTTCACGCCAGTTTTGCCCAGATGATGGGAAACACTCCGTAGATGGAAAAAAGTTCCCATTGCAAAAAAGAACCCCATTATCTAATTTAGCGAATTTCGGATCCGAAAAATCGATTAAAAAAACTTTTACGGTACAAATTGTTTAAAACCGCACCCATGAAATGTTTATCGTCACGTCTGGTTAATAATAAATAAAAAAACTACTTATTACAGTTAAAAAGCGTTAAGTTCGGCTAGTTACATTGATGAGAGGCGTAGACCAGCAAAATGTATGGACACGCATTTCAGGCCTGCTACCGCTAACACCGAAGTTCGTAAATTTCGGAGATTTGTCTCTGTCACTCTAAGGAAGGCGTCTTTAGAGTGACAGAGAAAAATCTCCGAAATTTGTAGATTTTGTTGTTAGCGGAGGGCGGTCATACAGGCTGTTATCAAGGTGATACAAGATAATTAATCATGCATCTATCAATGAGTTTTAACAAATTTTACTATGGGTTAAAATATGGAAACTCAAGAAAAAAACCGACACTTCAATAGAAATGTACTAAAATAAGTTGACCAAAATGGAAGCATCGATTTTTTTTTGTTTGTTCATATTTAGACCCATAGTAAAAGTTGTACAAAACCATTAATAGATTCATGTTTTATTTTTTTGTATCTCCAATTTGATAACGCCATGTATATGCTCCTTCAGGAGTGAAGGCCTACCGCTAACTGCGAGAATAGTAAATTTTGGGATCGTCTCTGTCATGCCAGCTCTCGTGTCATCAGTGTGACAGAGACACATGTACAAAATCCATGATTTTGGAATTTGGCGGTAGAGCCAAAAAATTGTATTGTGTAGTGTATTTGCAGGTCTTTGTATCAATAGCATATTCAATATCGACGCTGAATTTGTCATCATGTTTAACATATATTCGATCTTTCAATGGGGCTTTTGTAAATCGAGGGTTAACGTGAGCTTTAACTATTAACCGCCAGGGATTTTTCATGGAGCGTGCCCGCATCGCCACCAATACAAAATTAAATCACGTAGATCAGAGGTTGCATATGAATGAGACTCATTTATACACCATAAAAACCTAATCAGACATTTGTCTGATTTATCAGACAAGGGTGAGGTGAGCTTGACATTGACTGTCTGATATATCAGACTACGGCGATCTACTTAACAAACAAAGAAGTAATTCCTACAAAAAATAATCAAAGTCCATTTTTATGATATCGACAAAGTGGGACCTTACTAAACAGAGGCCCTACCGCAAATCGAATGAAATGTTGTCTCTCTGTCGCACTTACGTCCGAATTCACAAGTGCGAGAGAGAGACAACACTTCGTGGCTCGCGGTAGGGACTCAGTTTCACTTGCAGTCCATACGTATGAAGTCGTTGAAAAAAAGAGTAAACCGTGATAGTGAAATTAGTGGGCGTATTTTGTCAATTATTTACTTAAAATTAAACTTGTTATTTTCTTTGGGAAAGCAGCTACGAAGCTATATAATAAGAAGCATCGAAATACCTAAGAAAGTCAAGGCATTCAATTATAGACTTTATGTTTGTAGATTTTAGGATTAAGGATGTAGGTTGGTAAAAGTTGGTAATAGGTATTAATTGAGAAGTATTCATAATTACCGAAGCTAAAAACGAGTCGTTTTATTTATTTATTTATATAACGCGATACAACGACGGATAATAAACCATTTTAATTTCTACGAGTACGGCCCGTTTCACCAGCCCTGGATAAATTATATCCGTTAGATAAAATTATAACTATCCTTTTGTCACTATCACTATCCAGGTATCTAAAAGAAAAGGACAGCTAAAATATATCTGATAGATGTATTTTATTCGGGTAAAACGGTTTTCTTTTAATTTATTGGAAATAGTTATGTTTTCGTATTGACTATAATTAAAACAAATATACCATGAATTTACGGTATACCAACTCCGCATTTTTATGTCATATTTTATGTATACATAGGTACAGGGTGGCTCATTCAAATCGGTCAGTATAGGAAAGTCTACAACTATAAAGGTGCATTCCGACCAAACGAACATTCGCTATTCTAACCCCTGACTCTACGAAATTCGATCGTTACACAAAACGTGATTGGTTGATTTTGTAGAGCGGGGGATAGAACAGCGAATGCTCTTTTGGTCTGAATGCACCTTAAGACTTACGAAGATCTGTTCTTAGGAACCATGCCATCGATTTTAATAAAAGAAAAACCGCGTTGTTAAGTTTCAAATAAAAAACTTTTTTCTTAAGATTTACACTATAAACACCTACAAAAATAATTTTAAGTTAGTAAAAACTATGAATTCCATTCATTTTAGACACCTACACAATGGATATCTAATCTACATGGAAATTGTGTGAGTTTTTTTTTCTAAGCAACCGGGTTCGATTCCCGAGCTAAGTACAGATTTTTTTCGAATACATGAATGCAGTTTTTCTTGTTATTAAATTGATAACATGGTTCCTAAAAACATATCTTCGTATGTCTGATAGTTTCAGACATTCCCATACTGACCGATTTCAATGAGCCAGCCTGTATATGTGACACATATTTTATACGGGGATGGCAAAACAGTCCCTTAATCAGTATATTAACGAATTCAACTGTACTCTACAGTTGCTCCGAAAATGTCAGCCAAGTAATAATTGTCCACGTATCGGCGATCATTTTGCCGGGAATCGAACCACAATACCTTCGGCTAACGGTCGCATCGAGTCGTCATTACATGCCGCTTTTTGTTGCCATTCTTGTGGATAAAAAACAACTATAGTGAGGTCGGTGAGGATTGGCTTCTCTAGCTAGTCATAGTTTACGCGCTGTAGGAGCATTCCATGAAAACGTCTACTTGTTGTCCGTACGTGACGCTATGGTAGCTACCCTAATAAAATATGTTGGCTGCCAAGAAACTTTGTCACCTTAAAGCCTTCATATTATATTGTTATGACCATACTCGGTTTCCTCATTTTATTTCACAAAAGTATTACAATGACTGCGTCCGAACGTGACGTTTTCATGGAATGCTCCTGTAGGTGCTTACATTACACCTAGGTGGAGTGGTCGAGTTTCGTTTGTCTAGCTTTTGCAATGTCAGAAGGCCAAGTGTATTTTCGCGATCGAGATGTTTTTTTTTTAAGTTATTACCTACACTCGGCCTTCTGATGAAGGAAGAAATATAAATCTTTAAGAAGGGTATATGTATTTGAGGTCACGGTCACGCACACAACAACATGTCATGTAAACACAAGTTTAATTTAAAATTTGCGTTTTTTTTCGTACTGACAGCAAATCTAATTGCAACTGCAGTTTCTACAGGGGACATCGCTTGAATAGGCTTTAGACACATTAAGTCATTCATTAATTACATTAATCTCATCATCTACTCGTACCTAGGTAGTACGAGTAGATGATAAAAAGGTTTTTTTGCAATTAGCACTTTATATTGGTAGCGACTGAAATTATTCAAATTCACTTCAACTTTCGTTATTATAGACTATTTAAGGAATTACATATAAAATTGTATTGTGGATTTGCAACCTAACAGCCACTTATATGTGTTTGGGATTTCTGACTTCCTCTATTGATCATTCGACTAATAGTAAACTTTATTGCAAAACTGTGAGGTCCACTTTACGATCGGTACTTTTTGTAATATAAGATCACTACAAATGCAGTTATAAGCTCTATACTTTTATTGGTGGCTCGGTTCTCACTAGGCTCTCGAGATAAGTCATTTTTTTAATATATACCTACCTCAATACGTTTAGTCAACCATTTATTTTGACCTTGACAAGCACACACAACACACAAGAGAATGGGTAAATGTGAGTGCAGAATATCATGTGATTAGGTATGAGAAATTCCTTTGTATTTAGATGAGAAGAGAAGATTATTTTCAAGGTAGTTTCGAGAGAGATGGTGCTGCCATCTATTGAACATTATTGTGAAAACAGCTATTCTATTCTCTAGCTATTCTAGAAAACTGTAAAGTATTCTAAATAGGAGGTGCAGGCATGTAGTTAGTGCTTGCCCTTAGAGAATGGTCAAAGGCGCCTAGCCTTGTAAGGGATTGCATATATCCGAGAAATTAGACCGGTGGTTGCTAAGACCGAGTGGCCGAGGGGTACAGGCATCAGCCGCGAAAGCTGAGTACGTGGGTTCGATCCCCACCTCGGACATAGGTGATCTTGGTCGTTTTTCTTTGGTATATGACATCTAATATTTATAATCTTATGGTCTTTTTCTACACACACACAGGTTGGTTTATCCGACTATAAAGTTTACATGAAATAATGTGAATATCCAACAGCCAATCCAAACCAACCTGACTACAACAAGGCGCCACAGCG
Organism: Thaumatotibia leucotreta; assembly: GCA_025490895.1. Taxonomy (NCBI): domain Eukaryota; kingdom Metazoa; phylum Arthropoda; class Insecta; order Lepidoptera; family Tortricidae; genus Thaumatotibia; species Thaumatotibia leucotreta. The sequence goes on along the minus strand of JALPQI010007955.1, from coordinate 1,191 downwards.
CGACAAGTGTTAAATTAGAGCCGAGGCGCGAAGACAGGGACAAAAACAAAAAAAACACCGGAGAGAGCGGGACGGCGAGAAAAATAAACAATTGCGCGATATTGCCTAGTTCTACACTTTCTAGGTCTCTGAAGAATGTTTTGAGATGAAATACGAGGTGGATTTTTGTACGGATGCCCTACGGGAGTTAGCAAGCACTATAAGTTGGCATACAGAAGTCACATTTTCGCTTCACTTTCTACCCATTTGTTCTTATATTTTAAGGGATATTTATTCGTTTCTCTATGTATAGTCAGCGTCAAACACTTTTTAGCAGTCAAAGTAAGGACTCGTTTAAAAATCATATTATCGAGCAAAATATCACTAATGATCATAATCTGGGTCGTCTCATGTTCACCAAACATCACTAAGTTGGGGTAGAAAACCCCCAAAATACGATGACGTGATTTTTGAACAAGCCCTAATTAGGCATAATATGTATACAGTGTGTAAGTCTAATACGGGCGATCAATTAAACCAGGCATGGGATTCATTAGTGTAATCATGGATTACAAGGTTTTTTTAAAGTTACTCTCAATTATGACCCCACAGAATTTTTTTAAGATTATCGGAGTAGCAATGTAGGTACGAACATTTGTTTTTGTTGATATGGCAGTTATGTCATCTGCTTTTGAAATTAGCTGTCATCGAGTCTTTAACTCGCGTATGTTGCTCTACATTGCGCGCCGAATTATTTTGTATGGAAAATTTTGTTGCTCTAATTTTAAGTAAAAGTTATTTGAATGTACTTATTATGTCGTAAACTAACACCCGTTAAGAGCTTCGCCCGTATTAGACTTACACCCTGTATAGTTTTATTGCGACTAAATATTTCGCCTGACTAACACCACCAAATCGAAACTTAAGTATTTTTTTAAATCTTTTTTTATCTTGGGACATCTTACAGAAGCCGACTTAGTCCCACAGTAAGCTATATAAGGCTTAAATTAAGTTGGAATTATTTGTTTATCAAATAAATTATTCCTGCTTACTTAAAACCGTTATTCTGTAACACAACGTCAACTATGTTGCCCGTCCATCTCCCGAAAAAAGACACACGACGAAATTAAGAAAAATAAACGAACACCAAGGCCGTGCAGTGTCCACAAGTTTAACGCACTTAACAAAAACCCTGGCGTAATTGTCTCAAAG
>JALPQI010007954.1:0-33352 GCA_025490895.1 Thaumatotibia leucotreta | reverse complement strand
ATTACGACCAAAGCATTTCCAACTGGATTTCAGTCTCAGGAATGTTCGCCCTATTCATGAATCATTTTGTACCTTATTTCATTTAGATAACGATAAGTTATAAAATAACACTAACAACTAAATCAACTATCAGATAAATCAATAATATGTATACGAGTGGGGAAAGTACTGTAAGCCTGACCAATTAAAGCTGATAGGTTTAAGGACCTTATTGTGTAAATAATAGGTCAGTGAGGAAGAAAGCAGTAATGAATTCATTTTTGCATTTTTGTTCAAACTGTTACCAGTCGGAGATGCCGTATTCATATATCTTTAGAAAGAAAATTCAACAACAACGGTTATATTTTTAGTGGATAAAACATTGGCATGCTCATATCAAGGGGTTGCGTGGTGAAATCCGATAAGTCGATAAACCGTTTTTTTTAATACGAACTAAGTACCTATATGACTATGTGTCGTTGTTATTTCATTAAAAAAATATTTCCACATAGATATCGGGTTTCACCACGCAACCCTCGATATGTAATATTTGTATACCTATATTATATCAGGGATTTCATTATCAGAACACATCATATCATATTTATTGTTTAGTAAAATTGTAGTGTTATAATAGTGTTGTATTTTCTTTCATTTTCACATGCTACAGCCACTAATTCTATAATATTAAAATCACATTTAATTGATATTATTATAACCTACACAGTACACAACATAAAATAAATATCAATAAGTAAAATAACATTATACGAATCACATTCGTAAATAATAACTGGTAACTTTGAATTAATAATAATTAAATTATTATTATTCATATATACATATAAATTATGAACACTTTTAGGGTGGGGACAATTAGACAGAAGATTATGTACATAGGTTCAAATTTGATATTAGCTGTAATAAAAATATTTACTAATAGCTCCAAAACGTATCGACTTAGTACAATGAGGGGAAAATATACTGCATAATACCAAATATAACCTGAGCATTAACTGTCAATGACTCTTAAGGAAAATTTGCTAGAAATATTCAGGTATTTTGAGTAAATACCTGAGATAATCAATTTCAAGACGAAATATTATGTTACGTTACACGCGTAAAGGTGCATTCAGACTTTCAGACCAAACAAGTATTCGCTATTCTAACCCCCTACTCTACGAAATTCGATCGTTACGCAAAACGTGATTTGTCGATTTCGTAGAGTGGGGGATAGAATAGCGAATGCTCGTTTGGTCTGAATGTACCTTAATTTGCTCCTAAGCCTCTGATTATCTATCCCCGGCTAACAAGACTAACTTCAAACAAAAGGAATAACAGTAGCAAGCTGTTAACTTAAGGCCAATCCCACTGCACAAGCACTCGGCGTGGCCCGGCCTTTAGGATCATTATAATTATATTATCTTAATTTATATTACTACTTAATACAAAATGGCACAACTTTTAGAAAGGGGCAAGTTAAGTAGTTATCACTGGGAGTCTTTATGGGAAGTAGGATTAATTAAAATAGTTGTACATAATACGCGTCTATGTATTCTGATTACTGCCTGTATGTGTACTTTATCAAATATGTGTAGCCTTTTTTTTCTTTAGGCCGTGGGTTTTCTGGTCGCCGGTCGCCGGCCAGAAAACCCACGGCCTTACACAGGAATCAATCAAATTGTAGACGCACGAAGGCTTCAAACCGTAGCTATGTATAACCATTTTAAAGTTCACTTATCATCAAGAGGAGGGGAATTCTTCATAGCAAAAACTAAACTGTCAGAGGGATTGACCAAGGTGTTTTATCGACTATCGATATATGATTGACAGTTGACGGTTCGTCGCTAACTTTTATTTATCGTAATCAGGCTTTTAGGCATACATATTATGCAGTGGCGGCAGATTATTAGAGATATAATTATTTTGTTCTATGGCATTGTAATTTAAATTATTTTAATAAGGGACAAAGTATGAAAAGTTAATCAAAAATGGAATACACATTTTTTAAAATATGGTTTAGAGTTAGTTTAACAATTGTTATACAACGTGTTATTCAAAACATAATTGGTAACCAACATTAGTAATTATGTCCCTAATTAACTATCTGGCCGCCGCTACACTCGTATATATCTAAAAGCCTAATTACATTAGTTTAACGATGTTTCATTGAGTATAATTTTGTTTATCGATAGTCGATAAAACACTTCGTTCAATCCCTCTGACAGTTTGATTTTTGCTATGAAGGATTCCGCTCCTTGCTTATCACGATATCTTAATTCCTAAGAACGAAAACTAGTTGTGTTGTGAGTTAAGGCTCCGTCGAATCTAATGCCGTAAAATTGGAAATTAGATTTCTTGTAGATGCCATATTCCTATATTATGTTACGGTCTACCTTTGCGGTCAGATGGTCCGAATGTGTAAGTAAAGTTGCTTTAGATTGCGTGAAAATATACTTAATTGCAACTCACATACGGATTAAGCGCGCAACCGAAAACAACTGAACTACTTTAAAGGCCCGGCCACGACATAAGGCGACCAGCGACGAGCGAATCCATGATTTGGAGCGGGATGCCGATATGGGTACTCCCTCTCGCACGTATGATTTTCCGCTAAGCCGGTCGCCTTAGACTAAAGGTGCGTTTAAACCAAAAGAGCATTCGCTGTTCTAGCGCCCGTTCTAAGAAATCAACCAATCACGTTTTGTGTACCGATCGAATTTCGTAGAGTGGGAGGTTAGAACAGCGAATGCTCTTTTAGTTTAACCGCACCTTAATGTAGTGGCCGCGGCATAAGGTATACGGTAGCTGACGCGGACACCCGCCGCGTGCGCACGCTCGCGTCGCGAGTCCCGCTCAGTATTAAAATACTACCAGTTAGCGCCGTACGTACAATTCCTTGTAAGACGAGCGTCCATTCCGGGTAATCCGCGTCAGCTAGCGTAGACCCTACGCGCATACGGGCAATCTCGCATGTTACTTAGTCAACCGAACCTTAACTCACATCACACACAAAAACGACACAATTACGCTAACTATATCGAGTTGGTCCTTTACTAAACTACATCAGGTCACTAAAAAGCTCGGAGGAGAACGCATGGTTTTGAACTAAATTACTTATATAAATTCTCAGGATTGATAACTAGGAATATACTAATATTAATTATAGTAATTACCTAACATGTAAATTAAGTAAAATTAGAAGTGGTAGATGATGCACTCGAATTCGACTTGGGCACTTTATGTGACAAGGTTTAAATTAGAATATCGATAAATCTTATTTGTTTAAATTACTTCAACATAAAGTGCCCATGACCAATACTAGTAAAACTAGGAGTAGACGCGTGACATGACAACCCCCAATTTTAGAGCCCAAAGCCCGGATATCGTCGGTTGATCGCGAGCACAGTGCGTATCCACTCACTTGCTTCATGTAGCTTTTGTTACATATCATCACACTTATTTTACATAGACATAGAGTCTATCGCAAAAATCAAAGCAAGTGAGTGGGTATGTATGTAACTGGCGATCGGAGACTGTTTTTTAAACCCGTATTACAAATGAGGTCCTGCCCGGACGCACTCCGGACGCCCACTATACTAGCACAAATCCGGGGAAACCCGGACGGATGATGACCCTGATCTAAATACGTATATTTTGTATGTATCCCAAAAAAAAAATGGATCCACGTATCTACTTGGGACAGCACTTGCCTACATGGAATATTAATTAAGGAAGCAGTTGGGAATATTCCGATTTTCGAGTTCTAGAATCGACGACTAAACCTAAAGGTGTGTTCAAACCAAAAGAACATTCGCTGTTCTAACCTCCCACTTTACGAAATTCGATTGGTACACAAAACGTGATTTCGTAGAGCGGGGGATAGAACAGCGAATGCTCTTTTAGTTTGAACGCACCTTAATCGGATCGATGCTCTATACACGGGTGTACGCGAGGCATTGGTGTTGGTGCATGCAAATTTATGGCATCGTGACATGACTCGCAAGGAGGTCGTATATTTATAAAATATTGCAAACGGCCCTTCTAAATCACGAATCTGTGTGATATATACTACAGTATAATAAATAGTACTAACGTACAGTATGGTAACACCCTTCCGACCACCGAAAGTGCGTCCTCCATTTCGTTAAAAAAATGTATAGTTACATACCTATATATATACCTAGTACCTTTCAGACTTATCTAAAGTGTGTCGAAAAGAATCTGATGAAGTGATGATATATCTTACCGACATATTTCAGCTATCGTGATATATTTAAATCCGTTCCGTACCGTAAACACAGGAACAACAAATTAAGTAAATTTAAACAAATGGCGTAAGTAAGCAGTGTGTTTAGAAAACGATGTTTTTCCTTTATGTTTGATTTAGTCGGTAAGAGATCTTATTTTTAACCGACTTCAAAAAAGGAGCAGGTTCTCAATTCGATTAATTTTTTAAATATTTTTTTTACGTTATTCTGAATCTCCGAGGAACGTGATTATTTTCTAATCGAACGGGTATAACGACGCGATAGTCCAGTCGGCACCAAGTCGGGGTCTGATCATGGGATCGGTTTTTTTTTATTTGGTTCTTATTAGTAACATTACCTATCTAACTGTACACAACGACACATTACACTGATGCGAAACTGTTGGGTGACAACCCGGCCGTTCGAGCAATTTATTTCGTCTTTATAATTTTATTAGACTATTATATTTCAATTGGATGAAATTGAAATGTAACAAGCATAGAAATAAAGAGCTATGCAGTTATACAGGGTGATTGATTGCGGCGAGTGTAGGTCGCGACCCCAACTGTGAAAAACGTGTAAGATGGTCTTTCTGAATAAGGTTTCCCAGGGGAGCTATATGAACAAATAGTAGATTGTGTCACAAGGGATCAAAATGGTATATTTCCGGCGTGGGCGTATATTGAATCCTGAATGGAGCGACGGATTCCACAATTGAATCCCGACCGTATGGAGGGATTCTAAAGTGGAATCCTGAGCGTAATGAAGGATTCAAGCGTTAACGCCCAAGACGAAATAATTTTGATACCGTGTGACACAGTATACTGCTTTTCACACCCACTATGAGAAAAATAAAAGATATATCACATAATTAATATTTATGCAAATAATCGATTCTGAAGAAATTTTTATCAATTATGAACGTACTGCTTATTTTCATATTTCATTGTAATTTTTTAGGTTGGTAATAGAAAGTCCTTGAACAGAAAAGTGCCACTTTGATCCCTCCTAGCAGGGAAGAAAAGACCCGTATTCGAATAGGTGGTGTGAAAACGTACTTTTTTATTAGTAGTTAAAGTTCGAGTTCATTAATATGGATACATTTCTCGTGCACTGCCCAATCGGAGCGAGCGCGATGGCCTGCTTTACGTATCGAGAAAACCTAACGTTACCAATACTTGCAAAGTCATGGTACGGCTACAGCCCGTCGATTCGATTGTGATTGTTGCAACCAGACCTTAATCGATTAAACTGAGTCTGAACACTAGTGTACACTAACGTTATCTGTACCTATTGTGTACACAAGTGTCACACCGAAATATTGACTGCCTTGCCTTAGCTGTAATCTTTTCAGGAGTCCAAATCGAAAACAATATTTTATCACGCGTAACAGATGTGCTTACCATAGAAAAAATCAACTGCGAAAGACTCTGGCTGTCACGGGATTCGAACCCGTTTCCTCTGGATTGCCGGTCCAACGTGCTTCCAATTACACCAGACGACCTTCCGTGAATCACAGCGAATTTAGTCAATGGTATTGTGAAACTAATCACTAGCGACATCGGTACTTAATGTTTCAAAGGTACTACAACCTTAAGCCACTCAAAGACGTGTGTCTACCACAATCGTCCGCAAATTCGACAACTCTCCATTGCGTTGAATTTACTAGATTTTATCATTTATCAAACATATAGCACGGACAAAATATATAGCATATTTGGCACAATTTACAACTTTGTTACTTTAGGTCTACTACTCCAGGCGTAATACTCATGAAAGTCATGAAACTCGCGATAATTAAATTTATATTTATAAATAATATCGCAATTTCCTATGTAGTTAGATTAACATTAATATTTATTATAATAATTGACGAAATGTGCAACTAATGTTGCAGATTCATTTATTTCGTTTGAAGTAGTTAAGTTATTTCATTATGTAGGTACTTACCCAGGGACCGGAAAACCCGTTCATTTGGCTTACCGGTTCAAATTAATAACCCCTTCACACGGTAACCTATTCATATGGGTAACCCGCTCAATGGGTTACCCAACAATAACGATAACCCGTATTATTCGGGTTAACCTAATCGTCATAAGGGGTTACCGCTTACAACAGCTGTTTCGGTGAGGGTTTTGTATGTACTAACCGGTAACCTTTCGGTTTCGGGTAAGCCTTACCCCTCTCCCGCGCCTTTCCGCCACCGCACCGGCCCGTCTTCGCGCCACCACACGCGATCGTGTCGTGACTGGATGAGTATTGTTTTACTTTAGGTTTACTTCAGTCAGTCAGGGTCGTTTCAAAAGGTACTTATTCAGTTTTTAAAGGAACATATTATTTTTTTTTTCTTACCTAGCCGATTTTTTTTTTTATACCACGTCGGTGGCAAACAAGCATACGGCCCGCCTGATGGAAATCAGTCACCGTAGCCTATGGGCGCCTGCAACCCCAGGGGTGTCACATGCGCGTTGCCGACCCAATAAGAACTTGTACACTCCTCTTTTGAAGAACCCCATACTGTAGTATGGGGTTACATTATGGTACAGTTCTACATTATGGTAAGTACGTAGATAGATGGTGTTATTTTATGTACCTATTAGTAAATCAATTAAGTAACTTTTCGTATTTCAATTATTTACAGTTTTTTAAATATTTGATGCTTTAATTATTGATAAAATATTATATATACCCTTTTTTAATGTTAGTCTCAAAATAACGAAAAAGTCGACAAAGGCTCCAAGACCAATTTTTAATTTATATGTGCGCCGATTTAAAGTAATCGGCGGCGGCAACGTGATTTCAGCGTGAAATCGACGTGAAGGTCACGTGAATTAAAAACCAGATCATCGGTTCATCATGTAAGGAGTCATCCTACGTTGCATCGACCAGTTAATGGTTGTTGCCATGAAATCGCTTGCCCCACCGGTAGTTTTGCGCAGAGTTGGGCATTTCTTAATCAATTCCCGATTACAATATTACTTGATTTTACTTTGTAATGTACTTATGGGTATCATATTACTTGTAATGTAATGTCGTGAAACGGAATATTACCATGACGTATGAAGAAGTCAATAATAATCTATAGCATATTACCATTACTATAATACTTTGGAATCAACATGGCGATTCGAAATACTGGAATTGATGACCATACTTCTAGATTACTTTTTAATTAGGTACATATAATGTTAGGACGTGCGAATGTTGAATATTATTGTCGCAAATATATAATTAAATACGGCTTCAAAGGTTTCTACTGATTGGCATATATGGAATCCGAATGTAGGGTCCATTAGATCCAAGATGGCGACACATTGTTTGCAATTTTTGTCATTATACTCGTTTTAGACTAATACACATACGTGGACCCCGAATTTAGGGTCCATTTTAAGATCCAAGATGGCGGCACTATATTTTTATTTTTGTCATTGTACTCGTTTTCGACTAATACACTTACGTGGACCCCGAATTTAGGGTCCATTTTAAAATTCAATATGGGCACAATTTTTTTTGTAATTTTTGTCATTATACCTACACGTTTTTGACTAATTTACATACGCGAGACCCGAATTTAGGGTCCATTGTAAGATCCAAGATGGCGCCGTATTGTTTTGCATGTTATTTAATTTTGTACCTACGCAATTTTAATCCCCAGCCCGATTACACTCCTCTCGACGATAGATAAAATAGTTGAGAAATATGTTTGTAAACAAATTCATGCGTTCTTCCGTAATAATTCGATTATTCATAAAAATCAGTTTGGTTTTCAACAAGGTAAAAGTACCGGACTGTTACTATCTAAAGTAACGGACGAAATAAATAGTCATCTCGAGGCAAATAAGCACGTGCTAGCCCTATTTATTGATTTCTCCCGCGCTTTTGATACCCTTAATCACAGCCGGCTTATCAGGAGGTTGGACGACTGCGGCGTTCGCGGGCCCTTGCTTCGGTGGTGCAGGAACTATCTCCAGGACAGATCGTGCTGTGTAAAGGTAGGTCAAAGCCTGAGTGACACTTTATTCACGTCAGAGGGCACGGCCCAGGGGTCGGTCCTGGGGCCATTGCATTTTTTGACGTATGTGAACGACTTGCACGACTATATCGATCACTGCGCCGCTTACCAGTTTGCTGATGACACATGCCTGATTATTGCGGATAAAGATGTGGATTCCGCAATGGACAAACTGCAAGCCGATTTCAACAGCATAAGTATGTGGTGCCATGATGCCGGATTAGTCTTAAACTCTGACAAAACTAAGTTGGTGCATATTCGATCTCCCCGCCTAGGCGGTGCGCCGCGGCGCGCGCTCGCGGCGCACGTGCACTGCTGCCTGCACGCGCACCGCGCGCCGACGCCGCCGCCGTGCCGCTGTCCGCTCATCGAGAGTGTTGAAGAGCACATGTACCTGGGGCTGATTATCGACACTAAATTTAGCTGGCGGAAACAAGTTGATCGAGTTTGTAACAGGCTTAGAGCGTTTTTGGCGAATCTGCAAATTGTTAAAAAAAGAATTCCGTTTAAGGTAAGGTTACTTTTCTACAATGCGATTGCTGACGCGGCGATATCATACGGTCTCTCCAGTTACGGTCGAACGTTTAAATCTTACCTCGACGAAATCCATCGCCTACAACTTAGAATACTCAAGCAGGTAGTAAACCCGTCCATCAAAGAAAAATATAGAAATGACGAAACCAAATTATTTAAATATTGTAATGTCCTCCCTATCCACTTAAAAAGTAAGTATTGTTTATTAAAAGAACAGTTTTTCGAAAAATCGCTTCAAAAAGAACGTTCAGGCCCTATTTACACTCGTCAAGTAGCAAATAAAAATTTGGTTACAATAAGGTCAAAAAACAATTATGGTAAACGTACCAGTGCTTACCTAATTCCTCGTCTCTTAAATGCATTAGATTTAGAATTACGGGAAAAAATTAATGTTAAAAATGTTAAAAAAGAGTTAAAATCTCACTTCCTGTCTTTACTCCATTAATGAGCAAAACTACTGAATTTGAAATTTATGTTAATCATGTTTATTAGCATTTGTACTACCTTTGATTAATTTATTATATTACAGAGTAGCTCTTGGCCCCCACAAACCCTGCGTGGTTTTTTGGGTCAAGCAGGATTAAGTTTTTTTGTATATTTTTAAGGTTTGATAATAAACTAAAAAAAAAAAAATCATTATACTCGTTTCCGACTAATACACATACGTGGAATCCGAATTTAGGGTCCATTTGAAGATCCAAGATAGCGACACAATTTTTGGCAATTTTCGTCATTATACTATCACATCACATCATCACACATACGTAAAAAATCTAGGATCTTAAATTGACCCTAAATTCGGGTATATAAATTAGTCGAAAACGACTACAATGACAATAATTACAAAAAAAAAAAATACTCTGTACCGCCATCTTGGATCATAGAATGGACCTGAAAATCAGATTCCACGGATGCGAATTAATCAGAAACGAGTATAATAATCAAAATTGCAAAAAAGTTGCCGTTATCTTGGATCTTAGAATGGACCCGAAAATCGGATTCCACGTATGCGAATTAGTCAAAAACAAGTGTAATGATAAAAATTGCAATAATAAGTTGCCGCCATCTCGGATCTTAGAATGAATGGACTCGAAAATGGGATTCCACGTATGCGAATTAGTCAGAAATGAGTATAATGATGAAAACTGCAAAAAAAGTTGCCGCCATCTTAGATCTTACAATCGACCCGAAAATCGGATTTCACGTATGCGAATTAGTCAAAAACGAGTATAATGATGAAAATTGCAAAAAAAAGTTGCCGCCATCTGGGACCTTAGAATGGACCCGAAAATGGGATACTACGTATGCGAATTAGTCCGAAATGAGTACCTATAATGATGAAAATTGCTAAAAAAGTTGCCGCCATTTTGAATCTTAGAATGGACCCGAAAATCGGATTCCACGAATGCGCATTAGTCAAAAACGAGTCTAATGATGAAAATTGCTAAAAAAAGTTGCCGCCATCTTAAATCTTACAATCGACCCGAAAATCAGATTTCACGTATGCGAATTAGTCAAAAACGAGTATAATGATGAAAATTGCAAAAAAAAGTTGCCGCCATCTTGGACCTTAGAATGGACCCAAAAATGGGATACTACGGATGCGAATTAATCAGAAATGAGTATGATGATCAAAATTAATTAATCAAAATTAATCTTAGAATTGTCTAAGATCCAATATGGCAGCCACTCTTTTTAGCAATTTTCATCATTATACTCATTACTGACTAATTCGCATACGTGAACCCCGAATTCAAGAGTCCATTTTAAAATTCAATATAGGCACAATTTTTTTTGTAATTTTTGTCATTATACCTACACGTTTTTGACTAATTTACATACGCGAGACCCGAATTTAGGGTCCAATGTAAGATCCAAAATGGCGCCGTTTTTTTGAATTCGGGGTTCACGTATGTGTATTAGTCGAAAACGAGTACAATGACAAAAATGACAAAAAAAGAAAAATATAGTGCCGCCATCTTGGATCTTAAAATCAACCCGAAAATCGGATTCCACGGATGCGAATTAGTCAGAAATGAGTATAATGACGAAAATTGCTAAAGAGTGGCCGCCATCTTGGATCTTAGAATCGACCCGAAAATCGGATTTCACGTATGCGAATTGATCAGAAATGAGTATAATGATCAAAATTGCTAAAAAAAAATGACGCCATCTTGGATCTTAGAATGGACCCGAAAATGGGATCCCACGTATGCGAGTTAGTGGATCTTAGAATCAATCCGAAAATCGGATTTCACGTATGCGAATTAGTCAGAATCAGAAATAAGTATAATGAAGAAAATTGCTAAAAAGAGTGGCCGCCATCTTGGATCTTAGAATCGACCCAAAAATCGGATTTCACGTATGCGAATTAGTCAGAAATGAGTATAATGATCAAACTTGCTAAAAAAGTTGCCGCCATCTTGGATCTTAGAATTGACCCGAAAATGGGATTCCACGTATGCGAATTAGTCAGAAATGAGTATAATAATGAAAATTGCAAAAAAAAGTTGCCGCCATCTTGGATCTTAGAATGGAGTTCCAACCTTGAAACTTCTAATGCCTACTCCATGTCAGGTGGTCAGCGTAGAATGATACCACATGTACTATTTTTTACACTAGGTACACCCAATTTCGATATTATTACATTTATTACAATTCGAAGAATTATTACATGAACTATACGACATTCATACACAAATCGACCTAGTCCTATGGCAAGCTCAATTAGCTCTACACCGTCGGATATAATGCACACTTTTGTTTGAATTTGCGTTATTTGGTCGGCGTATTACAAAGCCTTTGACAAATGCCGCACTACCGCCCTGCAAATAGTAGGTACCGAGGCCGTGTGACGGGCAGTACAAACTTAAAATAAAGTTAGATCTAGAATATTGTTTTAACTTATTTAAAATAATGTTTTGCAGTTAAAAAAAACTCTTCTTAAACGTCCGGTGATCTGAGAATCCGATAAATCTAATTAAGGGTGTTATTTAAGGCTCCCTGTATACGAATTCAACTTATCCAACCAAACAGTAGAAAAAATAATATTTTAAATTGCCCGTGGTCTCAGTATGTTCGAACGAAAAGAGCGCGCGCGCATGAGGGGCCTTTATGTTTGGAGTTGGGTGCTACGATAATAGACCATATTCAGTTCGTATAAAAGCTATAACAGCTTGCTGATATTTAATCAGCGCTTGAAGCGGTAACCCGTTCCTGGGTTTTTATATTGGTAAGCGCTAACCGGAATTAATTCAAATGAAGCGGTTAATATCTGTTAACCGGTAAGCGAATAATAAGGTTACCGAAATGAAGGGGTTTTTGGAACCCAGCCTTAAAATACCCCGGGGTTTTAAACGGGTTAGGGTAAGCGGGTCCGGTCCCTGTACTTACCGCGCAACTTGGGACTAGGTCGATTTGTATAAGAATATCCCATGATATTTATTTTATTTATTAAGCAGAAATTATAACATACACCGTGTCCAACAAGTTCGAATACACATATTTTACCTCAGTTCTAAAAATACAGGAATCACAGGTTATCAAATAGTAATGTAAAGTAAAGAGTATTTTCATCTTAATAAAATACAACCACAATGAATGTGTCATATCCGCAGTGTCGAAGAAGAAAAGAGTGTAAAGTGCCAACAAAATACTTGCTCGGCACGCAGGTGACGAGTTAATTTTTATTACGAGAATCCGTATGGGGTAGAACAGACTTATCATGTTTAAAATTGGCGATTGTGGGTACCAAGTATAGAACACATTCCGGGCTATCAGAAAAATGGTCCTAGGTTCCAGAGCTCACTATTGACCATGGCATGGGATGCAGTATGTAAGCGAGTTACACTGCCTTAAGTACTTTTAGATAAAAGCGTTAAAATTAACGTTTTTTCTATAAAACCGAATTTGTGGAGAAGATAAATGCTCCTAAGTTTAAAAGGTGGTGGTATTGGCAGTTTTTTTAGCCGAAACATGAATTGCCATGCAAGTTTAGGCGTATTAGATTATTTTGAATGGTAATACATGCTTTAAAGACTACATTTTTATAAAATCAGGAAACTAAATAAATAAATAAAGGTTACCAGGGGTATTGGGGGCTTGGGGGTCAAATGTGAAGAAAATGGTGCGTGCCGCGTAAGATCCGTTTGAAACGCGTTTGAGGCTGGTAAAAAAGTTATAGCTGGAGTTATTCCAAAATATTTGTTGTGAATATAGTATATAAGTGTGCCATTCATAAAACATAATAATAACTGTAGGATCTTTTTGCCCATTTGTTTTATTCGATATTTGTTCTGTATTCGGATTTATTGGACACGGTGTATACGGCTTAGGAGTATTAACAGATTATCAAGGGCAGTTTGCGGGTAAGTATATTTAAGTATTATCATATCATCTGTTAAAGTAATACTTTTGTCTGAGAACATACGTCGAAGAGTAAGTGTACAAGAACGAACATACTAGAATATACGAGGTACAAAAGTAGAGAATTCACTTAAGAATATCGATTGCACATGTCATATAAAAAACGCATTAGAGCAGCAAATATGACTTGATACGTTCGACCTAGATGCGTGTACGTTGCCCTACAAGAAAACCTTGAACTGGATATATGTAATATGTTTACTTTAAATAAGGAAAATAGGTGGAAGTTTTTTTTTGTTTAGATATTAAATATTCTGAGAACTATAGGCACAAAAGTGGGGATACAGGATTTCCCAACGATAAATGTTGTTTTCCCACTATAAGAGGTTTATTATATGTGTCATCAGTACAGGTTTAATATGTTGAGTAACTGAAAATCGTTATGACTGTACTAAAGAACTATAAAAGAAAAGTATGTTCGTATAATAATTTTAGATACCTAAATAAATCATTTTCATTTTTTTTTTTCATTTTCATCCATCCGTAATTAAATGATGATATGTGTAATTGTGTATTAAGACGTAGTATTCTAATGTACTATGGAACTATGAATCATTTGATTCATAGTTCATTTTACGCACGCAGGCATTCGTTCCAATTAAGGTATGATTACTGCTACCATGAATAGAAGCTGTAGGTAATTCAGTTCTATATGAGATCCAACTTCTAGGAGCAGAATTCCATCTAAAAGTCTATGCTGACATTACTGACGTTCAGGCAAATTCATTAGACTCCTAACAAGAAGTATCAGTATCATAGAATGAATTAGAAGTATGTAGCTTTCACACAACACAGACAACAATTCATAAAGCGTTTACCGAGAACGAGAGGTCACCTCATATAGGTGTAAATTTATATGTTGACTCCAAGAGTAGTACAGAGTAAGCATATCACAGGCGCACAGCCTAGATTTAGCTTCAGAAATGTATCTAATTTAATGTGAACTGTGCTAAATTGTAGATGTTGAAGTATCAATGACAGCTGCCTGTATACAATTAAATACAAATAATAAATAAATATAATACCTACAGGAGACATTTTTCGGTAGCAACCACAAGTTATTTTAACCTAATTTATTCACAATGTCATTCTTTTAACTGCCCAATATTTGTAACCTATATTGCTTATTTTGTTCCTAAAGCGCCTTCAAAAGACTCTTCAGGCTCGGTGAAACACGCGTTTTGACAAGCGCAGCGCGATGAAAGAGTGGATTCGCTCCATCCCGCTCTCATCGAGCCTCGCTAATGCCCTGGCCACAACATTGGTGTAAGGCGACCAGCGGCGAGCGAATCCATAAGTTGGAGCGGGATGCCGATATGGGTACGAGAGGGAGCACCATACGTTTTCCGCTAAGCCGGTCGCCTTAGACCGATGTCGTGGCCGCGGCGTAACGCCGCGCTCTCAAAACGTGCTTTCGAAGCCTTTAAAGAGGTTTAATAACCCCATCAACAGTCTTCTCAATCCCTCCAGCTGTATAGCCAAGATACCAATCTCTAACTCAATCATGAACGAAAGGCTGTCTTTGTCACACTATAAAAACAGTGACAGGGATAAAACTATGGTACTTAAGGTTGATTTCACCAAACTTTTATTTCGAAGAATAACACTTACTCTCAAATACTAGTGTCAAATTACTATGGAGTTTTGACATTACTATCCGAGAAAATGAGCTGTGGGCCAAGATAGCCACTGAATGGCAGCCCAGCTCAAAACGGGGACCTGGTAGACCACGTCGGCGATGGCGAGACGAACTGGATTCCTTTTTATCAGGATGGCCAGAAATTGCTCAGGACAGGGAAAATTGGAAAAAGTGGGGGGAGGCCTTTGCCCAGCAGTGGGACACTACAGGCTCAATATAATAATAATAATCCGAGAAAAAGCATTATTCTTCAAATAAAAGTTTGGTGAAACAGAACCTTAGTGTTAGGAATTGGCAACTTAGCTATGCACAGATTGTAGCCTATCCCCTAGCATCATTGGTGTCCCTATCCTCGCCCCTGTGCTTATGCGTGCACGCATGCAGTAGTGAGTGGTAACAACCTGTCAGCCGCTGCCGGAGTGTCTCGTCGAGCTCGCGGTCCGCCCGCTGGGCGTCGGCGCTGGGCTTGGGGGCTGCGGGGAACGTCACTAGCACGATGCTCATGTTGTCTTTGCTGCCCTGTAATTTGGGATTATGGTTAGTGCTTTGGAATGAAAGCTCATAGTACAAGATTTTGACTTGTAGAATATAATGAATGGTGCCCACACATAGGATGTTACTTCTGTTCTATAATTTAACAGGAACAATATTACAGAATACTAAAATGTCAAAGAGAGAAAGATGATGTTATACACAGGATGTTTTTTTAGATTTCTGTTGAATGAACAGGTTACTTGGGACATTAATAGAAGTTGCCTGGTATATCGGCATTTTGTTAATTTCGTAAAAAAAAAAAATAATTGTAATGGCAAGTGTGAGAGAACCTTAAAAATAAGATCTCAGGTGACTAACGTCAAAATAAGTAACATTAGGATGTAATAAAGGTTGCAATACATATGTTCAGTCATTAAACTTATAGAGTTACGCTAGGACACTAGTTTCTTAGAGAAATTGATTATTTTTGACCTAAATAAGTTTCCCTTCAATTTAACGGAAATCAATAAAAATACGGTATACACCGTGTTTTTACACATTTTTTTATCATCAATGTGGACGAATGAACAATGGAGCACCACCATACTCTGGAAAACCAGCTTGTCCGTAGAAAAGGCGACAAAAAAAAATAGTTTGAAGAGGCTTCCCATAGAAAAATGTAATTTTGACGCCTTTCTTTATTGACAAGCTGGTTGGCCAGAATTTATGAATAGCCATATCTCGCTTTTAACTTATTTAATTGTTGACAGTCTTTATGGAATCTTCCAATCTATGGGATCTTTGTAATTGCCTCATTAGAGATACAAAGCTTGTTTTAAACTCTCTCTTGCATGATGTTATGCATTTTCTTGGAAAATAGAATAATTATAACACAATTACCAATGACTATGTTGCAGTGTAATCAATCATTCAAACTTATGTAAGTGAATTTACATACTAGGTTTTAAAATAAACAAACAAACTTATGTAATACAATTATGTTTCCTCTGTTCAAGAGCCTATTAGTAAGACTGCAATGACTCATCCTATTCTAACCATACATATTCAAAATCGAAGCATATTTAGAGCTGAATTTCTTTGATGTTAACTATTTTCAAACTGTGACCTATCTAGCTGAGTCCACACTGTAGCCACATTGGGTGAGCATGTGCAAACTAAACTAGCTGCTTTGCGAACCAATTACCATGTAAGCTGCGACCATATATAACATGGACGTCTAACGCCAGCTCAAAAATGCCCCCAAAACCAATTGTTCAATTGTGCCAAGATGGGCAGGACATAGCGCTTTTCGTGACACCGCGCATATTTCGACCCAGCATCTTTGACAAGTGTTTATTGAATATTGCCAATCAAAACTTTGATGGACCAATCACAACTATTTTTAAATAGCTGTTTAAGTTTTTATAGGTTGATATTCAAATTCATTGCTGTGATGCATTGAACAGAGGGTGACACTTGTCAACTAAAATTCAGGATGGTTTTTGAAAGGCAATTTAGTATGGCGTGCGGCTTCCATGTTTTATTTGTTCGCATGCAGCAAGGCAGCTGAGCTCATTCAGTGTGGACCTGGCTAATAACATGCAGATAATGCTTATTGCAGATTATACATAGTGTACCTAAACCTAATCCCACCAGTAGCTGATCATCTACCATAACAAATGTTTCAATAGATCAGTATCAGTCATCAATGATATCATTCTTCTATTTTAATTTGTTTCCTATTGTTTTATATCTGTGTACTTAGTTAGATATGAATCAGTAATTTATTGTTTACCTGACTATTCTTAATTAAGTTCTTGGACCAAGGTTATTACATGATTATGGATGAGCATTTGAGATAATTATATATTAGGTTTACAATTGGAAAATTTCAGGGAGGTCAATTTAGGAAACTATTTTGAAAGTGCCTATATTATTCTAACAGTAGGTAACAACATTTTGAGAGAGCTGAAACAGTTTATCTTAAACATTGTAGGATCACTACAGAATTTCGAAATATAGATTAGTTTCGACTGAGGCCTGGAATGTAACCAAAGAGCTAAGAAAACTCGCAGTAACTTAGAGAGTGATGGAGAGAAGCACGACGGGCTACAACTGCAAGACAAAATCAATTTTTACTGAATAATAACAAACTGTGGCAGTGACCACAAAAATATTTCAGATAATCTGGTTCATAGAAATAAGTTACACTCTCAATGAAGAAATGATTGAAGATGATGAGTTAAACTATTCAGTAGTTTTAACTAAAATAGTATGCGCCTGCAATTGGAATCCTAAGGCTTCTTTGTTAGAATTCACAAATAAAATAAAATGTAAACATTTTATATTAATTTAATTAACTTTTCGTTATTCTTATTATTGTTATTCTTTTTTTTTTAATTAGAAAATAAAATTGATGTAATTAGGATTTCGATTTTTATGGGTTTTTTTTAGTATAGTATACAGTCGTGGTCCACTAATTAAGAACAGTCAATGTATAACATAAAAATGGCATAACACGCCTATATTCATCATTTATGTGCATTGTTATTTGCGAGAATATGAGTTATTATTTAACTTGATTATTCTAAAAATCAATTTAAACAAGCATTAGCTGCAAAAACTTTATATATAATTAAATAAAATCGATTGAACTTAACATGTCTCTAGACGAACAAAAATAATCTGGCACACTAATTAAGAACACAACCTAAAAGTACAGAATTTAACTAGAAAATTCTTCGGTTACATTAATATTTGGTAGGAAACCCGAAGGTCTGTTCCACCGCATGACATCTCTTTGACATAGACTCCACTAAAACCCTGCATCGCTCCACAGGTATAGAATTCCAGGCTTCTAGTGATGCCTCATAAAGCTCGTTTAAATTTTTTATATTTTTATTGGCGAGATTTTTTTTCACATCGTTCCAGAGATTCTCTATTGGGTTAAGATCGGGACTGCAGGAGGGCCAAGTCATTACAGAAACATGATTGCAACGAAACCATTCTTTTACAGATTTTGCCGTATGCTTAGGATCGTTGTCTTGTTGAAATGTCCATACAACTGGTAAATTTTCTTCAGCATACGGCAACATGGTGTTTTCTAGAATATTTTTGTACACATACTGGTCAATAATACCATCAATCCTGACCAATGGCCCCACACCATGCCACGAAAAACAACCCCATAGTTTAATGTTCCCGCCGCCATGTTTTACGGTTACGGTCGTATACTTGGGGTCGAACGCGGTATTTGGTGGTCGACGAACGTAGACTTGACCGTCGGAGCCTATTCTGTTAATTTTAGTTTCGTCAGACCATAAAACGTGTTTCCACTGCGATAACGTCCAATTTTTGTATTTTTCGCAAATTCAGTTCGTGCGTCTCTGTTCTTCTTACTTACTAAAGGCTTCTTGCGAGCTATTCTGCCAAATAAATTTGCTTCGTTCAGTCGTTTTCTAATAGTACGAGCCGCCAGACCGGGTTGATCTCCAAAAATTTTACGTTTAATGTCAACAGAAGAAAGTTTAGGATTCTTTCTCGCCATCCTTACGATAAGAGCGTCCGTTCGAGGAGTAGTCTTTCGTGGCCGTTTCTTTCGTTGGACCTTCTGACATGTTCCATGAACCTTAAAATGTTTTATGGCGTTGGATACTCTAGTCCTAGAACATTTAAGGTGGTCAGCGACTTTTTGATAACTCCATTTCTTGTTAAAAACCAACGATATTATGATTTCTCTGATAGTGCCATCTGAACTCCGTTTTTTTTTCCATTTTCACAAAAACAATAAGCACGTTTTATTGACAGAAAATGCAGGAGCTCAAAATACGTCAAAGTGTAGGCTTTATTGAATTATTTTGGAAGACACGAGGATTCAAACACAGTGTTCCTAATTAGAGTGCCAGTATTAATTATACTAGATAAAGTCCCAAGTTTGTATTCGTATTAATTATTTATGTTTGCGAACTAAAGTACATGTGTATAGTCAATTGAATGGTCTCTAGATTCATGATAAATCATGTGTTAAAGGCGGTTGCCTATTATTTATATATTCTGCTAATAATAGCAGACTTTTCTCTGTACAGTGGTAAATAACCTATTTGTTCTTAATTAGTGGGCCACGACTGTACATTAGAGATTGAATTTGAAATTCCAATTATGACAAAGTAGTGTCTTGAGATGCAGCATTGTTCATGATAAGCATTGAATTGTCAAACTTTACGTTAAGTCGAAACAGTCACAAACAAGTGTAAACATGTTCTGGCTTCAATAGCATATTGTATTCTAGCTCGGAGCTCTCTGCCTGTGCGCAGCATGTTCATTTTGTTCAACTATTTCTTCACTCTGTTGTGCTTACTTATGAAATCAGGAAATAGGAACTAATGCCAAGAATGTTGATGGGTGTAAAAAATTGCTATACTTAGTTAGTGTGATTATACAATTTCAGCATAGGCATAATAGAAGCATATTTTTATATAATTAATAACAACTTTGATTAGTAATATTAAATGGTGGTTTACATAAAAACTTAAAATTAAAAATTAGTCTTTAATAGTTTGTTTTTGTTTAAGTGGAAGCAAAAAATGCAACAAAACAGTTATATTTACCTTATAAAGACAGGTATCAATGACCTGATTGGTCACAGCCACCAAGTCGTCCGTCAACTGCAGTAGGGAGTGTACATAGGCACACAACGCTTCGTTACTCATCACATCCCACACTCCATCACAAGCCAGCACCAAAAACTCATCTTCTCCCTCAGAGCGCTCATGAGTCGACACCTCTGGCTCCGGGGACACTAGCTGCTCACACGGACCCCGGTCCAGCACCTTCTTGTACTCATAATCGCCCAATGCTCGAGACACAGCTAAGCTCCCATTTACACGCTGAATCATAACTGAACCACCAGCTTGAACTATGCGAGACTTCTCCGACGGTAGCTCGGGCTTGTGGTCTCGCGTAGCGAATATTGGTTGACCGTTACGTGCAAGCACAGCGCGCGAGTCGCCGCAATTCGCTATGTATATTTGTTTAGGTGACACGAAGGCGCATACGGCGGTGGATCCCGACTTCTCCTCGCCATTCGACAGCTCGGGTAGCTCGCGCATTTTCTTATCTAGATCCAGGAAACCGGCCCGGATCGCTTCCGCGATCTCTTCGCGCCGGAACTCGTCCGTCTGCAGGATACATTCCAGCAGGTTGTCGGCGCAGTGTGCTGACACCCGCGCACCCGCGTGACCGTCGAACACCGCGAAGTAACTCCAATCCGATAGTGTTCCGTTTAGAGTGCACTGTGCGTGGTGTGCATCTTCCATCTCCACGCGCCAACCTTGCATCGACGCCACGCCATAGCGAAGACCGTTTCCTTCCCCGTTCTCATTATACTTCTTAGTTTCGGGCTTGTTCAAAAACGCCCCCATACTGAGTCCTCTCTCTGATTTCTTAAGTTGTTATTCGCACATAGTTTCCACACCATCAGGCACTCGCAAGGCGAACGTCGCGACCGATAACGTAAAAGGGAAGCATCACTGGAAGTACGATACGATCTCGCGGCAGGAGCACGTCAGACGGTCGAGCTGTTGCGCTGCTGGCGCGGAGTCTCCACGAACCGAGTCTTTACTAATTAGCTGCTTACACAAGCGTATTATTACACGATTATGCTGATTTGATGACAAATGCCTTGCGCTTTTTAGATTAATTCGTAAAACGAAAAAGCAACTCAAAAGAATGAATGGCGGACATAAATAGTAATTGTCTATGATTTCTTTTTTTAATTTCATTAATTACTCTTGTCTCTGGGTTTCATTTCATTGAAATCGCATTCAAGGTTATGATAGTTGTACAAAATACACGTTGAATGCTACGCATTTTGGTAGGTTTTAAGATGTTTATGATATTATTTCCTTTTGTACAAAAAACAGGGATAATTTTTTAACATTTTTTTCAAAGATGTGCTGTAGATAAGCAGAAACGAAACGCATAAATTAAAATACAAGTGCACGAAAGAAACGACATTGAAAATGCAACATTTACATGAAAATTATATTAACTGATTTACTAATTATATTTCTAGTAATGCTTAAAATGCCTATATATAAAATTTTCTAATGTTACGTAATTTTTACCCAATTTACCCAAACGTCGACAATACTTTATCTGTGTGAGACTGAGACGTCAACGTCAATTGTCAAATATCGAGGTTATGTTTTGCGGATTCTTTCCTTACAATAATCGCTGTAATAGCACATATTCCAATTTTTATACCACACATAATTATGTTACAAATTGAGGTGTACATCGCTACCAAGTTTCTACTTTATTAAGTGGTTTTTTGGGTCGTATTGAAACATAACCCCAACTTTATTTACATGTTACAAATACCATTGTGTAATTACTATTTACCGCTAATGTAATATTTTATAAATTATACAACATGTACAGGAACCTATTATTACGGTTAGTTGATGAATAACGACTTCCTTTCATTCAATCTGTACCATCTCCATAATTATTTTGTATAGTAACTTTACTTACCTCTTCTGCAGTTTACCCATTAGACCATTGAAGAGAGAATCAGTTCCATTATTTACGGGCATCAGGAAAACACGAGAATTTAATATTCAGGCTCGTCAACTATCAGTAACATGTATCTTTTGCAAGAAACGAAGAACTGCAGAAGAAAAGGTATGTCATAACATTATTTTATATTAATTAAAATTTATAAAATGTTTGATATATCACTGTCATCAAATTGTATCCTTTATCACAGCAGTACACTAGGATGTAAATTGAGTCTTTAGTGACAGTACCAGCCTGTAACAAAATACTGTCTTGTGATTGTTTTAAAAATTGAATGGGTAATGTATGATATTTTGGAAATTTAGGGCCTTAGAAATCTCTCCCTAACTTGCTTTTTATAACAGTACATAAAGAAGCAGTAATTGCTTATTTTAAAATATAAATCAGTGTAAATATTAAAAATATCATTGTTTTAGTCAGCAGATAACCAAGGGAGAGAAGCTATCAGATACTCTCCTAAAGCGGGCTCAGAAGTAGTGGGGATATGGAGAAATATGACTGTTAGGGATCTGGCGGAGGTGCTGAAAAAGGATGTGGGTATGTATTTGCATTGGTAAATTAGTAAAATTTTCTTCTTCAGATATCTAGAAGTAAATAACACTGTAACAGAATTTATAAGGTGCTTATTGTTGCAATATTAATAAAACATCAAATGTCTAAAATAAACTATTACTACTACAGTTACTGAGTTACTAGATTATGTAAGTAAGTTTTTCATCTAAGTTAAGTAAGGAGCACCTCTAAGGTCCACTAAGGGCATTACAGAATAATTTACTGAATAGGATTCAAAAGTGAAAATAAAACTGTTCATTGTGGAACTGGTATGCACACACACATAGACACCTATTCATGCACATAATGTATACACAAATTCCTCAAATCTTCATTCATTCATTCATAATTATATTGAAAGGTTACTCTAAGTATCTTTTCTTAATTTTGGTTACTATAGTATAGGCTTTACCTAGTGCAGGAACCAGGCTAACTATTGTTGTAAACCCATACCACAAATAAATGTCTTATGTCTTATATAGTTGCCATTTCTAAGAATGAATATTTAACAGTTTAGAGATGAGCCTTATATATATGACGTTAAGAATCTATCGAAAAAATCTATAACCATCAAAAGTTCATTCTTTGAAATTGGCAACTATAGTGAGATTTATACAAAAAAAAGGTATAGAGAAGAGCCTCAATTAATTGAACAGGTAGGATATATTTGTAACCTTGAAAGTATAAACTGGGAAAAATATAGGAGATGTCAATATTGATACAGTGTTTAATGTCCAGCAAGCTGTTCTTCTTGCGTTTTTTGTTACTAACATTATGCCGTATTTGTGTCTTTCAGACCATGTGTTCAAGGTGCTGGAATTTGCAGATAAGACATCAGATGTAAACTACAAAGCAGACACCGTGATACACAATCCTCAGGTTGTTCGCGACATAGTCAAGATATCAGGATTCAGATTCAAATTGGTACCCAGACCTGATGCAGAACCGGAAGTTGAGGAGGTAAGTACATTAGAACTTGTGGACTTTTAGAGCTGTCACAAATCTTTTTCTTAAGAAATATTATTTACAAAATGCTAAACAAGTGAAATAATTTTTTAATTAAATTAAAAAAACATGCACCTCTAGTTTACAATTATTTTCAAATACTGTTAAAGTCAAAGTCAAAGTTATCAATCAAAGCGCTATCTAAGTGTAAAGGCCTGGCCACGACATTGGTCTAAGGCGACCAGCGGCGAGCGAATCCATGAGTTGGAGCGGGATGCCGATATGGGTACGAGAGGGAGCACGTATGGTTTTCCGCTAAGCCGGTCGCCTTAGACCAATGTCGTGGCCGCGGCATAAGGCCTGAGTAGCGAGCGTCGATCGGGGCGTCCAGCGGAGCGTGCGGCGTGGCGTCCATGTAAACAAATGCAAACATATGCACATGGCCTGAGTACACGCTGTTGAAACGCTGTCGCTAAGTGTAAGGCCTGAGTGGTGAGCGTCGAGTGGCGCGTCCGGCGAGGCGGGCAGCGGCGCGTCGAGCGTCCAAGGAATTTGATCGACGTGTACTCAGGCCACGCGCATACGTTTGTATTTGTTTAAAGGTGCGTTCAAACCTAAAGAGCATTCGCTATTCTAACCTCCCACTTTACGAAATTCGATCGGTACACAAAACGTGATTGGTTGATTTCGTAGAACCGGCGCTATAACAGCGAATGCTCTTTTGGTTTAAACGCACCATAACATGGACGCCACGCCACTCACCCCGCTTCGATCGAGTGTGCGACTGAGTGCAGTCAAGGGGGTGTCACTCCGCGATTCCGTCGCGCGGCTACATGTACATGCAGAGCGCCACGTCTCCGCGGTCTATTCAATGGTTGGCGCGCGCTGTCTCGGAACGCACGTTTAAATTTACAACGCTGGCTCGTCACGTATCGCGATATATCGCTTGCAAAATATTACGATTATTTTATACGTGTGAACCTTGATTGAAAATGCCGAAAATATACTGCATAGCAGCAGGTATAATACATACCTGCATAGCAGTAGGTATAGGTATAATATTAACGTTAATTTTCATGACGCGTTTTTCGCACTGCCGATAATGCTATGCCGACGATACTATTGTGCAAAGAATAGAGTCGACAATCTATACTAACTTTCTAAGGCGGTTATATTCCACTTTTACTGAGTGCTTGTTATCTTACTTTGTGGTTTACAACCCAATGCTACTAATTTTAAGAGAACGAGCTCAGCTCATTTTAGTTCAACTATACCTGTCTGTATTCAGAATAAAGACGCAGTGTCGGCACCGCCTGCACCACCTGAAGCTTTACGACCGCGGCCGCCCGTTGTCTGCGTGATGGGTCATGTCGATCACGGGAAAACAACGCTTTTGGATGCCCTCAGAGACACGTCTGTGGTGGACCAAGAGTTTGGGGGGATCACGCAGCATATTGGAGCGTTTGAAGGTAAGTTTTTTAATAGTCTAATTTAACATCGGTTTAAATACTGTGGATTATATTAAAACCACGTTTCTTTTACTCAGCCGATGTAGGTTGCGCTGTGAGGCACGTTGACAATACAAAATAATTAAAAAAAACTTTGTACGTTAGTGCCAGCATGCAGTAGATTGCAGTACAGTTTGGTGTTCAAGTATTAGTCTTTGATTAATTTATTATTACTTTTTGATATTTTTTTTGTATTAAATACATGAAATATGTAGCGGTAGTTGATTTAAGGAAAATAATTGATATTTTATACTGGTTGGCTGAATCAAGTTTCTATTATTTATATATTTGTTATCACAAATGTTTGTTATTTGGTCCTGTTTGTCTCTGTATGTATCTATTAATAACGTTTGGCACAGTCAAGTGCAAAAGTATGTGTCAAAGAAACCTTTTATGAATATGTTACGACGTTCTTATTACACATAATTAAAGTGCACCGGGACGTATTTTTGAGCATTTATATATACGCCTCATTTTGCCTTTGATCATCACAAGCTTTAGTTGAGCTTACTATGGGCCTAGGTCGATATTTATTAATTCTCTTGTCCTCAGTAAAACTGGCGTCCGGTGAGACAGTGACATTCCTCGATACGCCGGGACATGCCGCGTTCACGGCCATGCGGTCCCGCGGCGCGTTCGCCACCGACATCGTCGTCCTAGTAGTCGCCGCTGATGATGGCGTCATGCAGCAGACTGTGGAGTCAGTCCGGATGGCGAGAGAAGCTGACGGTCAGTAGGTTATAGCCAGTATAGGATACTGACGTCACTCTAGCCCGGACATGCGGTCCCGCGGCGCGTTCGCCACCGACATTGTCGTGTTAGTGGTGGTGATGATGACGTCATGCAGCAGACTGTGGAGTCTGTCCGGATGGCGAGAGAAGCTGACGGTCAGTAGGTTATAGCCAGTATAGGGTAATGACGTCACTCTAGCCCGGACATGCGGTTCCGCCCACCGACATCGTCGTGTTAGTGGTGGTGATGATGGCGTCATGCAGCAGACTGTGGAGTCGGTCCGGATGGCGAGAGAAGCTGACGGTCAGTAGGTTATAGCCAGTATAGTGTACTGACGTCACTCTAGCCCGGACATGCGGTCCCGCGGCGCGTTCGCCACCGACATCGTCGTGCTAGTGGTGGTGATGATGGCGTCATGCAGCAGACTGTCGAGTCGGTCCGGATGGCGAGAGAAGCTGACGGTCAGTAGGTTATAGCTAGTATAGAGTACTGACGTCACTCTAGCCCGGACATGCGGTCCCGCGGCGCGTTCGCCACCGACATCGTCGTGTTAGTGGTGGTGATGATGGCGTCATGCAGCAGACTGTGGAGTCGGTCCGGATGGCGAGAGAAGCTGACGGTCAGTAAGTTATAGCCAGTATAGGGTACTGACGTCACTCTAGCCCGGACATGCGGTCCCGTGGCGCGTTCGCCACCGACATCGTCGTGTTAGTGGTGGTGATGATGACGTCATGCAGCAGACTGTGGAGTCGGTCCGGATGGCGAGAGAAGCTGACGGTCAGTAGGTTATAGCCAGTATAGAGTAATGACGTCACTCTAGCCCGGACATGCGGTCCCGCGGCGCGTTCGCCACCGACATCGTCGTGTTAGTGGTGGTGATGATGACGTCATGCAGCAGACTGTGGAGTCGGTCCGGATGGCGAGAGAAGCTGACGGTCAGTAGGTTATAGCCAGTATAGTGTACTGACGTCACTCTAGCCCGGACATGCGGTCCCGCGGCGCGTTCGCCACCGACATCGTCGTGTTAGTGGTGGTGATGATGGCGTCATGCAGCAGACTGTGGAGTCGGTCCGGATGGCGAGAGAAGCTGACGGTCAGTAGGTTATAGCCAGTATAGGGTACTGACGTCACTCTAGCCCGGACATGCGGTCCCGCGGCGCGTTCGCCACCGACATCGTCGTGTTAGTGGTGATGATGATGGCGTCATGCAGCAGACTGTGGAGTCGGTCCGGATGGCGAGAGAAGCTGACGGTCAGTACTGTGTTATAGGATACCTTGAATGGGGATACTGACGTCACTCTAGCTAGGACACGGTCATAGCCATGCGGTCCCGCGGCGCGTTCGCCACCGACATCGTCGTGTTAGTGGTGGTGACGATGGCGTCATGCATCAGACTGTGCAGTCTGTCCGGATGGCGAGAGAAGCTGACGGTCAGTAGGTTATAGCCAGTATAGGGTACTGACGTCACTCTAGCCCGGACATGCGGTCCCGCGGCGCGTTCGCCACAGACATCGTCGTGTTAGTGGTGGTGATGATGACGTCATGCAGCAGACTGTGGAGTCGGTCCAGATGACGAGGGAGGCTGATGGTCAGCGGCCCTACCACGAACTTCAAAATCCGCAAATTTCGGGGATTTTTCTCTGTCACTCTAATTAAGTCATCGCTGAACTGAAAGAGACAAATCCCTGAAATTTACGAGTTCCGGTGTTCGCGGTAGTAGGCCAGTAGATTATAGATAAGAATCCCCAGTGCTATTGGCGTTCGGGGATACTCACGGTACTCGAGCCCCGACATGTGTTCACAGCTATGCGCGGCGGTCCCATGTAATATTGATTTCTACTTTTGTTTTACATGATTAAGTAATTATTATTCCATCGTATAAATAATGATTAGAATGTTGGACTTTTCGTTTTATATAGAAGCTCCTCTTTCAGTGACATCATACAAAAACAAAATATTGTTTTCTCTTACGTTTTCCTGTTTACGTTTCACCTTAAAAGGACTACTATTTTTCTAACAACCCGTATGTGATGACTGCTGCTTGCAGAATGAATTAAATCATTATTTTGTTATCCATTGTTGTTCTTAGGAGTTAATGGTTTTATATGTTGTTGTTACAGTCCCCATACTGTTGGCGATCAACAAAATCGACAAGCCAGGTGTGAACATTGTAGGTATGCCTCAAATTTACTTCTTTACCTTGAGCAGATCACAGATTTAGACACACGGTAGCGTGTCAAGCCAAGTTGAATAACATAACATATAATAAATAAATAAAGTGTTGATAAAGCATCCTATATTATTATTTCTATGACTTGCTCAAGTGATATAATTATTTTGCTGGTAGTAGGACCTCGTGCAGGATCCGCCCGGATAGCTGCCACCGTCTTACCTGTCGCTAAATAGTTAGTACTGTGTTCCGGTTTGGGGTTTTTTTTTATTTATTTACCAAAAATGTTAACACAAAGTAGGTTCTTACATTTACTTGCCAAACTGCAGAAGCAGTTTGTTGGCAAGACAGCGCTCATTTTTTTACAATTTTAAACTGTCTCGTACATAACGTACATATTTATGTATTTATCTATGCCAGTGCACGCGGAAAGGCCACGCCACGGTATTCAAAAAGGGACTTCATTGTAGAACACATAAGGTCCATTCTTGCTTGCATTCTAAAGAGTCGCGACAAGGTACGATCGCCAACCCGCTGGCCCAGGATTTTAGACATTACCTCCTAATATAGGTAATTTCACCAGAGTTGAGGTGAATGATTGTGTCACACACATCCAAATGAAGTATCAATTGCAATAAATGTTGTGAATTAATGAATGACTTGCGTCAAAATATTGAAGCAAATCAGTTGAACAAACTTTTTGGTCAACCTTGCAGTTGCAATTGGGTTTGCTGCCAGTACGAAAAAATAACACTAATTTCAAATTCCCCGTGTGTTTATATGACATGTTAATGTGAGCGTGACCTCAACTCTCGTGGAACTATCTATACATCCATACGTATAGGGAGATGCCTATGTGCAACAGTGGACTGAAATCGGCTGAGGATGTGTTTATCTTTTCAGGAGCAAACAATGCGCTCCCTAGCACAGCACGGGGTCGTCTGCGAAGCTCTAGGAGGTGACATCCAGGCTATACCAGTGTCAGCCTTAAAGAAAACCAATCTCGATACTTTAGTCGAAGCGCTTACTCTTCAGGCACAACTTATGGAGCTGAAGGCAGACCCGAGTGGATATGTGGAAGGAGTTGTTATTGAAGCTCAATTGGATCCCAGAACAGGGTACAGTGTTACCATCTTTTTAATAGTTTCTACAGGTATCTTCTTCTTCCTGTGTCATTATCCTCAGCGGATGTCGGCGACCATCTTCCGGAATTTGGTTCTATCTTGTGCCAGTCTAGACAGACCGGCGGTGTCATTGATGTTGGACCAGCTTTTAATATTATCTACCCAGGTTAGCCAGGAAAATCTACAGGTATGGACAGTGCTTAGGCGTAGCGAGAAAACAAATCTAAACATTGGTGAAAGTAGTAACTCTTCAGTCTCAGCTTATGGAATTGAAGGCAGATCCGATAGGATATATCGAGGGTGTGTTTATCGAGGATTAATCAAATCCGAGGACAGAGGATATAATAATTTTCAGGGTTCCGTAGCTAAATAGCAAAAAGCGAATCTCTTTTGAATTCGTCCTGTCTGTATATCCTACTGTCCGTCCTTACGCCACAGCCTTCAAGAATTATATTGTTGAAATTTGGTAAGTAGGCGTGTTCTGTGAACCTCGTTACGATTTTTACACAAAATTAGAAAAAAAATTGGTTTCCCATATTTAGAAATGAAACTATTTTTTTTATCATCAAACTCGTATAAAACAAATTGTGTCTATGGATAGGTTTTAATGTTATTATTGTTATAGGAAGCAAGCCACAGTGCTAGTCCAACGCGGGACTCTCCGACGAGGCAGTGTCATAGTGGCGGGCAGTGGATGGGGCAAGGTACTTTCAATTTACTTACACTTTTTGTTGAGTACGTGCCTAACCTACATTGATGGTTTTAGCACCTTTTCACAAGATCAAACCGGTGTAGTAAATATGTCACAAAAGTGAAAAAGTCAAAAATCTTAATAACTCACTTGATATAAATACTATATGTCATACAAAGAAAAAATACCGATGTCAGCTGTAATAATAATAATGTAATAATTTAAATTAGATGTCATATACAAAAGAGTAAACTCTTTTGTCTAATTTAAATTTATACACATAGTAGTGTTACTACTTAAAAATACCCAATAAATACGACTCATAAAATATTTAATAAAACAATTTGAGTTGTGTCATAAAATATGTAACTCATTTGATTTTGGGTAGAAACAACTGAGAAAAATGTAAAATGATTAGTGGAAATAATCTAAAAAATGGTTCTCTAAATCATCTCCGAAAATTGTTTGTACGAATATTACATCGCAACCAATTTTTCGCATAAAGTCATTTCGCCGAATGATCATGTTCCAATTTAATTTTATGAAATCGTTTCATTTCCCAACTAAATGGTTGGCAATTCTATCTTTGGGCTAGGTTTTTAATTGGAACTTTTTATAATTACATATTTTCATGTGGTTTATGGTTTAGTTGGTATAATATACATTTACTTAACTAATAACAAAACAGTCGGTTCTGGCGCTTCGCCGGCCGCTCCCGCGGCACGCTCGCTTCGCTCGCTCGGCTCGCGCGCTGTAAGGTCGCAGTTTCACCTAACACTCCTCCTCGCTTCGCTCGTCGTCGTACCTAACTGGACTCTGTGAAATGATTTATTTAAAGGTATTCTTTGTTAGGCAAGTTCAGAAACACCGTTGTGCTAAAAAGTTTCCACATATAGGTACGAAAAGGATGACGAAACGTTATTCGGCCTAGTGAAAGATTTGACTAATGATGAGTATGCTAAAAGCATTGTGTCATCACAATAATCCGCTTTATAATAATTCTGCCAAATGAAACGTTGTCATACAAAAATTTGCTAATAGTTGGTTGCCAAAGTGAATTATCGGCGAAATGTTGGTTGGCAAATGAAATTCGGGCAAAAATTTTTCGGAGAAAAGGCAGAACCCCCTAAAAAATATCCCATAACAATATTTACATTTTTCACCATCATCACAACTCCCGTGAATGTCGTAAGAATCGACTAGAGGGTTGGAGTGTCACTGACCATTAATTTATTGAAGATTGGATTGTCAATCCTCTTCCCCAGCATGGTGTTTATAAACATTCATCACCTAACTAATACGCAGAGGCAATCGTCCCCTTTTGCTGTGACTGCCTCTTGTAGAATTTATTGGTATACCTGTAATACCAAAGAACCTGACTTTCAAAGATCAATCATGATTCTGTCATCCACTGTCGTTGGGAGTTGATAGTAGAGGCCTTTATCCAGCAGTCGAAAGGCTGATGATGTGTGAGGTGTGACTTATGATTTAAATCTCCAAAGTATTTATTTATCAACCAATAGAATGAATAACAAGTCTCAAATCCACAGCGCAGGCTTCGTCAAGTGGGAACAAAATATTAATAATAATAATTAAGCAGCACAAAACAAACAATAAAGCAATCCGCAACAGGCTTCGTCATAATCCCTTAAACTCAAAATCACAAACTACCGCTCCGAATCGTATCCGGCCCAAACGTTCCCATCACGCCTGCAGCGTTACCGCGCTGTATAGCTAGCGAAATACGCTGCACCAGATACGACCCGGAGCGCGGATCACAGCCCCTGTCTCTAAGGCGGCGACCAACCTCCTTTATAAAATCCTTAGCCTCAGCTCCCCAGGGTCCCGCAGTCTCCACTGCTATCGGCACAAAATCGTACACAGGTTCCAGGGCGCTGTACTTGGCGTGTTTAAGCTTGGCCGCACATTCAGCGGCCGATCCAGCCGATCTAACTGTGTGGCCAAGGTGAGATGATGCGAACGTACTAACGCACGTTGCGTCCCACAACAAACACCGCCCCCTGCGCCATGGAACCAAGGTTAGTCCGTCCGGCCTCTTACCATCAGTGCGAGACAGACCTGGAGGCTCCAACACACAAGGGATGTTTACAGACACCAGAGCCCGGCGAACCGCATCATTGATTGCGTGGTGCCGCGAAAAACGCCCCGCACTCCTCTGACAACTAAGACCGTGGTGACCGTCCTCGCCCACCATGCCACCACAAATGCATCGGTGCGGCTCGCAGACTTTGCAACCCAAACGCAAGGCAACTGCCACTCTCAGAGAATCATTGTCGAGCAAAGTGCCCAACTGAGGGGAAGGCAAAGCCTGAAGCCACGCTCCCGATTCCGGCGTAGATGCGGCCTTTAGACGCGCTAAGTCAGATCCAACTGCACCGCCTATTAACGTCGCACACATGTCCTTGCACAAGATATCATCCCATATCCTCTGAGAACAGGGATTGTCAGGACGTTCGCTACTATGGCAGATCGCGGACCACCTAGAAAAAGCCTCGGCCACGAAAGGAATCTGGGCATTGTCACCATTACGAGACAAGATGCGAGTAACAAGCCCCAAAGTCCCATGAGCCGAAGCAAGGAATGCCACTACGCCCACTTCCCGACAGCGCCTTATCCCGAGACCACCATGACGAACCGGAAGAGATGCCTGACACCACTGTGAATCATTGAGTTGTACATTCAGAATTGACTCCAAAGTAGATCTAAGCGTGTCGTCTAGTCTTAATACAGCATCCCCAAAAAACCAAGAAGGTGATGTCCTTAGGATATAGAGCATACGCGGCATTCCCAAACAACTTCGCAGCAGGATAAGAGACACGTGCGCTGACAATTTCTCTAAATGCACCTGGGCCTCTACAATCGCCAACCTTTTCTCCTCAAGAGCGGAACTAACCCCTTCCGGAAAAATGGGAGCGCCCAGTAAGCTTAGGGATGACTTATGTTGCATCCTCACACCCGGCAGCAGCTCCTCAAACAAGGAAACGCAACTACTATCTGTGGAACAGCTGAAAAGCTCACATTTGCTTGGGTTAACCTCCAGACCAACAGCCTTCAAACTTGGCAAAAGCTTTTCTAAATCTTCCTGCACATCCTGCGGGCTACCACCTAAGGTCCCATCATCTAAGTACCACACGTTCAGGCTAGATTTCAGGGACGTAATAATTTTTTGAACCGCCAAACAAAAAACTAAAGGCCCTAAGGGATCGCCCTGCTAAGCACCAACTTGTGAACTTATCATGACATCATTAAAAAATAAATTGCTAGGAGTGTGATAGCATTGGCGAAGGAACGGAAACAGTGATGGCACCCGATCCAATACTTCCTCGAGAATTGTGTCTCTCTCAATACTATTAAAAGCATTTTTTATATCGATCTTGAGAATAACAACATGTTTATCTTCATTCTCAAGCGCAAAAGATCTAGTTGCATGTATGGCTGCTTCACATCCCTGAGTAGTTCCGAATCCTACCTGTACTGGCTGAAGATAACTTGCCATCGCATTCCTGACCGCGCGACAACCTAGTTTAGCCGCCAAACGGCGCAGTGTACACCCTATGGCTATTGGCCGAATTCCGCCATCATTTTTGGAGAGGGCACAGAGAGAAGCACCATACAAATACGGACAGACAATGGGATTAAGCAAACCCCGCAGCAAGAAATTACAAAGCCTCGTAATACTGTCCAACAATCGAGGACCGTTGTTGCCAGCTGATGGTG
>JALPQI010007953.1:0-49905 GCA_025490895.1 Thaumatotibia leucotreta | reverse complement strand
CATTAGATATAATGAGGTTCCGTATATTAAAAACTGCCGCTAGAAATAGGGCTTAATGTTATCTTTCAAATAGCTAATTTCCGTGCAATTCTAAAAAAGTACGTAAGTTTAACCGTTTAATTTTGAATTGCCTTTGTATAAACTTATTCTAAATTATGAAATAAACACACAGGTTAAGAAAATGTTTAATTATGTTCATAGTTATTGTATTTCACGAAAGTTTAAAATTCAGCAACTGCATTTTACCTATTTTACAAGTTTTTACACCCGTTCCAATTTTTATCTGTTGGTATTCAAATCTTGCCAGTTTTTCAACCAGATCAGTCTGGCTATAGGCCTCTCTGAATACATATGCGTGTATACATTTGGAGGTAAATGGCCACAATCACCACGCTGGGTAAGCGGATTTTGGTGGGATTTTTGATTCAGTTCCCGGTTTTCTATGGTTCAGTCTGAAATGAAATTAAACTTTAGTAGACTTCTGTTTAATATCATCCTGACGTAGAATTTAGAAATGTAAATGTGGTAAAACATCAAGTTTGAAGCCATTGGTGTAGTGAGAATTGTGGTTTGTGAGTGTTGTGTGTAGGCCTAGCCACGACCCGAGCCTAGAAGTTTAGTGAATAATCAAGACTAAGTGCGAGTAGTTCGCAAAACCCACGCAGATAGAAGGATGTGCAACGCATGATATGTGTGCAATTCTCAAAAACTTTTATACAAGGTGTTCCACGAGCCACTGAAAACCTTGAACGGGGTAATTTAGTAGGCTATACTGAACAACTTTTAATATGGGGCCAATCACGAAATCTAAAAAAACAATTTGTCTTTTTCATACATTTTGACCGATTGATCAGGACATTTTATATGAAAAAGATTTTTGAGATTTCTGGGTTAGCTCCATAGTAAAAGTTATTCAGTTTAACCTACCAAATCACCCCGTTGAAAGTTTTCAGTGGCTCGTGGAACACCCTGTATTTGGAGTACATCTTTGATATTGGGGTCAAAATTCATTTCGTTCTCTTGTTTTGTGCCCCTTAAAAACGTGACGCAGTAGTGATTTTTGTATGAGATGTTTTTTTTTTTTTAATTTTTGATGTATGGATTAAAATCTAGCTGAAGCTGCGTCGAAACAGCAACTATTACGTGACAGAGTGGTATGAAACATGACAACGAACGTAATTTTGACCCCTTGACAAAAATTGGTCGGCTGGGCGAGTCAATGATACTGAGCAAAATCCACCCAAAATGTCCCAGGAAGTTTGTATAGACTGTGATGTAATGATTATGTTTTCTGTTACCAGAATCCTATATTTTTCGGTAACTAAAAATGAACGCCTAATACAAACATTTTCAGAGATTTTGGGAAATGTTTTATTTGCTCAGCATCATTGATTTTACCAGAATACCAATTTTTATCAATTTTGAAGACAATGTTCCATGTACAAACATTTTCAGAAATGCTCATATTTTATCGCTAGTGCCTGCCTGCTAACATAAGAGTGATAATCGTGAAATTCGTGGAAACTTAAATCAAATAAAACTTAAGTATGTTACATTTGTGCAATATTTCAAAATTCAAACCCATCACTGGATTTAATTTTCCCTCAATTCGCTTGTATTTCAGTGCGCCGTACTAAGCGAAGTGCGGGTCCCATAATTCCGTAATGTTTCAAAGTAGATTTTCATTTCCACCCATTTACTGCACTAAAATATCGCGCTCGGCGATGACAGTTAAATGCTATGAAATCTCTGACGTGGTTGAACAGCCGGAGATATCTGAACACTTTTGCATCTTAATGCAAGGCAATAAGGTTCAAAGGCGTGCACATATTTACGATGGGCTGATCAGAGTTTATGTTCAGTAAGAGGTTTAAGTCTCGAGGTGCGAAAGTAGACAGGTGAGAGTCGAAGGGCGCTGTTTTAATCTTTTCACCACCTATTCGAATAAAGGTCTTTTCTTCCCTGCTAGGAGGGAACAAAGTGGCACTTTTCTGTTTATGGACTTTCTATTGCCAAAACGATTACAATTTCGTTAGAAACTATTGTTTTCTTAAATATATAATACATATTTTATTTTTCTCACAGGTGATATAAAAAGCAATACCTATTAGTAACACGGTACCTACCTATCAAAATTATTTTTGTCTTGGGCATTAACACTTGAATCGGTCATTACGCTCAGGATTCCACTTTAGAATACCTCACTACGTTCGGGATTTTATTGTGAAATCCATCGCTTCATTCGGGCTTCAGTGAACGACCTCACCGAACATAAATCATTTTGATTCCTAGTGAAACAATTTAGTATTGTATCTTAGTAGGTACAGCATAACTGAGCATAAGCATGCGTATAATTTTCTCTCTGCATCTCACTTGTTCCACATTGGTGCAAGCGAGACATCTAGCAAGCAAGTTACGCAGTTATTACCATCGTAGCAAACATGACGTCTAGTGAATTAACGCCGTCAAAGGAGTCCACTTAAAATGGTAATTTGAGCCTATTAGCCTCCGAGGCATTTTTAGGAGTAACAGATAAACATTTTCTAGGAAGGTTGTTGGTAGCATGTGTTTTTAAGTGCAAGACAGAAATCATCATCATCATTTTCAGTCGTTTATCATATACTGTTGAGCATAGGCCTCTCTTCCTGTACGCCACTGGTTTCAATCCTGAGCTAGCCTCATCCAAAAGTGAACCGCACTCTTTCGAATATCGAGCAGACGGATGCTCTGCGCTTCTCCCGTCAGAAAACGGCCACCAATCCGTTCACATTTTGGTCCACCTGCCATCACGCTGCCTGGATAATATGTCCTACCCATTGCCACTTCAGTTAGGTTATAACTTCTCTGTCATGTTGCACTTTCGTGGGACGTCGAATCTCGTTATTCCTTTCACGGTCTTGTAGCTTGATGCTGAGCACGGCGCGCTATACTAAGCAAGCCACCAAATTGAGTACGACTTATTAACCGTCAAAAACCAAGGTGATCTCGGCGGGAGGCATTGTTGCCAACCATATAATACAACCTTTATTTACTACCGGTGGCTTAAAA
Source organism: Thaumatotibia leucotreta (assembly GCA_025490895.1). Lineage (NCBI taxonomy): Eukaryota > Metazoa > Arthropoda > Insecta > Lepidoptera > Tortricidae > Thaumatotibia > Thaumatotibia leucotreta. The sequence continues at coordinate 46,857 of JALPQI010007953.1, read as the reverse complement.
AAACAAGTGATGAATCAACAGACAATAGGCCACTTTTCAAAGTCTTGCTTTTACGCTTGACTTATGCGATATTTGATGATACGACATATTTTTAAATTTAACAGCCCCTAAGGCGTCTATCATCTCACCTAAATGGGAAAATACGAGAGAGATTGCAATGTACATTTTATGGCAGTGGGTACATTATTTAGGTGTTGAATTTTGTAGCAACAATTTTTGAGATACGAGTAATCCACATAAGTCTGTATAGTAATCAACACCTTGCAGTATTGACTTAGATTTATTTGTTAATAGTGAGATTGCCACAGAATAGCCAATTAGCCCGAACGTTAAATTAATACTCAAAATTGGGTTCAAAATAATGAAAAAAATTGATGCCGCGTCGGCCAAGCCGATACCTACGTGCCGATCCGTGCTGATCTGTGCCAATGCGTCCGATCGATGTATTTTTCGCTCTTACGCCGTCGAAATAAACTTTTTCGACTGGTAATCTTCGGTATGCTTAGGAGCAGATGCGCTTCATCATAATTTGACTTCATGAAACAGCCATCAAAGTCCAGTTTTGATTGTTCTCCTTGACGCTTCCGCATACAAAAGGTTAAGCTGATTCCGATTCCGTGTCGAATGATTAGGACCTTAAGCCTTCTAAAACAGTCCCACCTTGTAGGTAACTGAAGAAAACGTAAATAAAGGTTGAATAAATACAAGCAAAACTAAAACATGCCTAATTAAGTTAACGCGATTCAATCATCAGCTTATCGCCGTTAAATCACTGCCCTGATACTAGACATGCAATGTGTCCATTACTATTCCAAAGTCCTACCACTAATTTTCACCACCTGTCCCTGTTAATCCAATCAATGCATCATGGGAGTGACACAGACAGATACTCGAATATTATGATATTAGAAGTTCACGGTAAGTTTTAAACGGCAAGTAATAAATAAGATTGCCGGTCGTAGGACCTCGTGCAGGGTCCGCCCGGATAGCTACCACCGTCTTACCCGTTAACCTGCCGCTAAATAGCAGTGCTTGCACTGCTGTGTTCCGGTTTGGGGGTAAGATAGCCGGAGTAATTACTGGCATAGATAGAGGCAATCCATCTAAGTCCTCAGGGTAGGCAGCGCATAGGCGATTTTCTAATCGTTATATTCATGGGCCTCAGTTCCTGCTTTCCATCAGGTGGGCTGAGAGCTGTTGTCTACCTTGGTCACATAAAAAAATAAATGTATTAGAATGATAGATTGGTATGAAAAATCACGTGACAATTTCCATATATTGTTATGGTCAGGTGACTATCGTTTATCATATATGATTAGGCCAGAATGCTTAGCCAAGTTACCAATCGCTAGCGCTTGGTAGCGTATCGTAGTTTTACCTCTCTATCACTCTTGCATATTAGTGCGACAAAGACAGTTAGCAGCCTTTCGCTTACGATTGACGATTAAGCGTTAGCGATTGACAACTTGGCTAAGCACCCTGATGTGCATTTCAATCTCATCGATCATCGTTGAAGCTAAGTCCGGGTTTGTGTCAGCTGTCAAACTTACCTGTACATTCTAGATGCCACTGTAATCGATCTGTTCAAGTTGATGAGCAAAGCTAACACGATCTGATTGATCAGATACGAGTAACTTCAATGATGACTGTCATGTGTATTGCGAGTACTGAGGCCGCGAAGTGTGTGATTTCCGGCTGAGTTATTATTACATTTTTTTTTCATTAATGTTAATAACGCAAACAAAGGCAAATAATAACAGTAAACAGGGAAAAGTTTTTGTTTAGTTTTAGAGCAATTAGATATTGATCATTGTGTTTGGAACTTAGAAAGTTTTTTACCAAATAAGACAGTTACGAATTAATAGGGTAATATGTTTATTTCTATTGTTTTATATGTTCTGGCCATTTTTCCGCAACTCGACATCAAATTTGCCTATTTTGCGTGGTCCCAACGCTGGCCCAGTACTTGTTAGGGACATACACCCTTGAATTTCTTCGCAGGTGTATGCAGGTTTCCTCACGATGTCTTCCTTCGCCGTAAAGCACTTGTGAATATCAAATGATATTTCGTATATAAGTTTATGAAAAACTCATTGGTACGAGTAGTATGTAACTACCAGCCTTTGACGCCAATTTCTTAAAAGATTGTAACTGGTAATACAAGTGGAAGTCTCTTTTTGACACTATCAATTAGATAAGGACTTCCGCTTGTGTTTCAAGTTACAAGCTTTCGAGAAATGGGCCCAATACAAACCCCAACTAAATGAGCCCGTTACGGTAGTCTGGAAAACCTTCAATAAACAGTGGTTAGGCCTCCCTTACCGGTCACGTTCCCCCTCCCCTTTATCCCCTTGATTTATACGTGGCCTGCTCGGAATATGATTACCAGTTACGTGTCGGACACCCCTTAATGGATATAAACGTTGTGTTTAACGAAGACTGCCGCACACTGGATTGTTTATGAGGTGTTTAAGGTACTGGTCTCACCGCTACTAAAGGTGGATTTAGACCAAACGAGCGAGTGCTCATTCGGTCTAAATCCCCACTCTACGAAATTCGTTCGTTACTCAAAACGTGATTCGTCAAAATTTGTTGATTTCGTAGAGTAGGGGATAGAATGAGCATTTGCTCGTTTGGTCTAAGTTCAACTTACTATCGACTATAAACAAGAACAAAAACAAACGCTCGGTCTCTTCTATCGCACTCCCGTGTAGATAAAAGAGACCGGGCGAGTATCACCGTGTCTTTTTTTACACGGGAGTGCGTATCTTTTGTTCGTGTTTATAGTTCATAGCTTAAGGTAGACTTAGACCAAACGATCGAATGCTCATTCTATCCTCTACTTTACGAAATCAACAAATTTCGACGAATCACGTTTTGTTCATAGCTTAAGGTACATTCAGACCAAAAGAGCATTCGCTGTTCTATCCCCCGCTCTACGAAATCAGCCAATCACGTTTAATCGACCCCTCCTACGTATAATACCGTATCTCCAATTACATGATTTGTCAGGAGAGCATTGCAAAGATTGTTTCGTGTACAGTTTATTGGAATAAAAACATAGAAATGTCATATTTGAAATATACTTTAATTACCACTTTGTCTTTTATTTGCAAATTACACATTTATGACAACATTAGTAGTTTTAGTGAAAATGTTCATACAATAGTTTACCTCGTTTAGCTGTCATTAAGCAGAGGTGTAAATTATTGTAAGTAACACTAACCATTACATTCATTGGACACGATATCGCATTCGGATATTGTATCAACTACATATCATAACATACATTGGAATATATATATTATTTGTAAGCACATACAATATCTGACATCATACTTTAACTTCATAAACTATAAAAAAAATGATTTTGAGATATTAGTATTTTATGCAACAGTTGTTTAAGAGAGGTCAAAAAAGGCGAGTGGCGCAAGTAACAATTTGAGGCGAAGCCGAAAATTGTTAATAAAGACGCCACGAGTATTTTTTGACTCGGTTAAACAACGTTGCATACATTACTTTTTCTACGACTAATGATTATCACAAAATAAAACACAGTTTGTTATATGAAAATATACTTTAATTATTTTACCTATATTTTGAGCAAAACATTTCCCGTCAGCATAACGCACAAAAAAGTTCAAAGTGTTGCAGTTATCTGGGCGAAGAATCATGTACTTTTTGCAGATATGGTAATATTTCCCTGTTATTGTAAAAGTGCGATCAATTCGGTTCTTGGTGTTCATTATATATGAACCACTAGCGTTTCCTGGGCATCAATAATATTGTAATTTTTTAAATCGTGTAACTCTTGCCGGCGACAAGCCCCCATTATTCCAAAAATTACAGCCACCTGTAACAAGAAATAGGAATCTAGGTGTTAAAAATCCTTACAATGTAATTAAATACAATATTTGCATACACAGAATACCTAAATAACATAATTAACCGAATATACTAGTGCATTAATAAAACAATAAAACAACATGTATGTAACTATAGATTTACCTTGTTGAATAGATGATTCCGATCAGGTGCTTGCTCAATGAATGTTTTTATTTCATCTGGTAAAAAAGTCTTCGCTTTTTTCGCCTTAAAACCTTCTGACTTTCTTTTCAATAAAGCCAGCAACTTGGCGTATTTAGATATGACCTCGCCGAAAATAAGTCATTTTGATCCCTTGTGAAACAATTTAATATTGGTAGGTACAACATAACCTGAGCATAAGCATGCGTATAATTTTCTCTCTGCATCTCACTTGTTCCACATTGGTACAAGCGAGACATCTAGCAAGCAAGTTACGCAGTTATTACCATCGTAGCAAACATGACGTCTAGTGAATTAACGCCGTCAAAGGAGTCCACTTAAAATGGTAATTTGAGCCTATTAGCCTCCGAGGCATTTTTAGGAGTAACAGATAAACATTTTCTAGGAAGGTTGTTGGTGGCATGTGTTTTTAAGTGCAAGTAGAAATCATCATCATTTTCAGTCGTTTATCATCTACTGCTGAGCATAGGCCTCTCTTCCTGTTCGCCACCGGTTTCAGTCCTGAGCTAACCTCATCCAAAAGTGAACCTCACTCTTTCGAATATCGTTCAACCATCGAGCATACCGACGCTCTGCGCTTCTCCCGTCTGAAAGCGGCCACCAATCCGTTCACATTTTGGTCTACCTGCCATCACGCTGCTTGGCAATGTGTCCTGCCCATCGCCACTTCAGTTTGGTTATAACTTCTCCGTCATCTTGCACTTTCGTGGGACGTCGAATCTCGGTATTCCTCACACGGTCTTGTAGCTTGACGCCGAGTATGGCGCGCTATACTAAACAAGCCACCAAATTGAGTACGACTTATTAACCGTCAAAAACCAAGGTGATCTCGGCGGGAGGCATTGTTGCCAACCATATAATACAACCTTTATTTACTACCGGTGGCTTAAAAAACAAGTGATGAATCAACAGACAATAGGCCACTTTTCAAAGTCTTGCTTTTACGCTTGGCTTATGCGATATTTGATGATACGACATATTTTTAAATTTAACAGCCGCTAAGGCGTCTATCATCTCACCTAAATGGGAAAATACGAGAGAGATTGCAATGTACATTTTATGGCAGTGGTTAGTATACATTATTTAGGTGTTGAATTTTGTAGCAAGAATTTTTGAAATAAGAGTAATCCACAATGTTAAGTAATCAAAACGATATCGACTTAGATTTATTTGTTTATAGTGAGATTGCCACCAGTAATGCAAAAATGGATTTACAGAAACGAATAGCGAATTAGCCTACACGTTTAATTAATAATACTAAAATAGGGTTAAAAATAATGAAAAAACTCTTATGCCGCGTCGGCCAAGCCGATACCTACGTGCCGATCCATGCCGATCCGTTCCAATGCGTGCCGATCGATGTATTTCTTATGCCGACGAAATAAAACTTTTTTGACTGGCTTAATCTTTCGTATGTTTAGGAACTGATCTGCTTCATCACAATTTGACTTCATGAAACAGCCATCAAAGTCCAGTTTTGATTGTTCTGCTAGACTCTTCCGCATACCTTATTTGCACCTTATTCCGTTTGTTTTTAAAACAGTAGGTAACTGAAAAAAACGTAAATAAAGGTTAAATAAATACAAGCAAAACTAAAACATGCCTAATTAAGTTAACGCGATTCAATCATCAGCTTATCGCCGTTAAATCACTGCCCTGATGCTAGACATGCAATGCGTCCATTACTATTCCAAAGTCCTACCACTAATTTTCACCATCTGTCCCTGTTAATCCAATCAATGCATCATGGGAGTGACACAGACAGATACTCGAATATTATGATATTAGAAGTTCACGGTAAGTTTTAAACGGCAAGTAATAAATAAGATTGCCGGTCGTAGGACCTCGTGCAGGGTCCGCCCGGATAGCTACCACCGTCTTACCCGTTAACCTGCCGCTAAATAGCAGTGCTTGCACTGCTGTGTTCCGGTTTGGGGGTAAGATAGCCGGAGTAATTACTGGCATAGATAGAGGCAATCCATCTAAGTCCTCAGGGTAGGCAGCGCATAGGCGATTTTCTAATCGTTATATTCATGGGCCTCAGTTCCTGCTTTCCATCAGGTGGGCTGAGAGCTGTTGTCTACCTTCGTCACATAAAAAAATAAATGTATTAGAATGATAGATTGGTACGAAAAATCACGTGACAATTTCCATATATTATTATGGTCAGGTGACTATCGTTTATCATATATGATTAGGCCAGAATGCTTAGCCAAGTTACCAATCGAAGAAAGAAAGAAAATATTAAATAATAACGCTTGTGTTTCAAGTACAAGCTTTCGAGAAATGGGCCCAAGACCCAATACAAACCCTAACTAAATGAACCCGTTACGGTAGTCTGGAAAACCTTCAATAAACAGTGGTTACTGTGGTTAGGCCTCCCTTACCGGTCACGTACCCCCTCCCCTTTATCCCCTTGATTTATACGAGGCCTGCTCGGAATATGATTACCAGTTACGTGTCGGACACCCCTTAATGGATATAAACGTTGTGTTTAACGAAGACTACCGCACACTGGATTGTTTATGAGGTGTTTAAGGTACTGGTCTCACCGCTACTAAAGGTGGATTTAGACCAAACGAGCGAGTGCTCATTCGGTCTAAATCCCCACTCTACGAAATTCGTTCGTTACTCAAAACGTGATTCGTCGAAATTTGTTGATTTCGTAGAGTAGGGGATAGAATGAGCATTTGCTCGTTTGGTCTAAGTTCAACTTACTATCGACTATAAACAAGAACAAAAACAAACGCCCGGTCTCTTCTATCGCACTCCCGTGTAGATAAAAGAGACCGGGCGAGTATCACCGTGTCTTTTTTTACACGGGAGTGTGTATTTTTCGTTCGTGTTTATAGTCGATAGTTAATAGCTTAAGGTGGACTTAGACCAAACGAGCGAATGCTCATTCTATCTTCTACTCTACGAAATCAACAAATTTCGACGAATCACGTTTTGTTCATAGCTTTGTAGCTCGCGGTGAGACAAGTGCCTAAAGCTGAACTGACTCTACGAAATTCGATCGTTACACAAAACGTGACTGGTTGATTTCGTTGAGCGGGGGATAGAACAGCGAGTGCTCTTTTGGTCTGAATGCACCTTAAGAATCCCTTGATGTGAACGCTAAAATGGCTAGTAGTGGACGATATGATTAATTGATAGTAATTGACTAGTATGAAATGTTTTTATTGAAATCACAGAGAGCCTCCGTAGCCTAGTTGGTAGTGACCTTGTGAACGTTTAATTTTAATTAAAATGTGAATTGCTGAACATGTGTATAGCACGTATTTTTTGCCCTAAGGCACTGGTCTCACCGCGAGCTACTAAGCTATGAACTACGGGCTATAAACACGAACAAAAGATACGCACTCCCGTAAAAAAAAAAAGAGACACGGCGATACTCGCCCGGCGGTGGTAGCTGATAGCTGGGCGAGTATCGCCGTGTCTCTTTCATCTTTTGTTCGTGTTTATAGCCCGTAGTTCATAGCTTAGTAGCTCGCGGTGAGACCAGTGCCTTATACCCATTCCGTATCCATGTCAAATTGGTACCTAATTTTCTTACCTACTTTTCTTTAATTGAGCTTACCGTGGGCCTAGGTCGATTTGTGGAAGATGTGCCAAGATATTCATTTATTTATTTCTCTCTTTTATTTAAAGTAGTATCTAGTAGGCAGTTATCTGTGGCTTAACCGTAGGCCTAGCCTAATAGGGGGCGTTTTTTTCTAGATCCCGCCTAATGCCCTATTAGGGGTATAATGAGAATATTTATTGGAGTAGCTTAATGAATAAGCAGACCTTGAGGTCAAATAAGTAATATTAATGTGTTACGGTGTTGCAGACAAGTTGTACGTTTGTTGGATAAGTATGTCTTGCTCTAACATTATTGGGCCATTTTCACTTTTAGATACACTCAATTAGCGTGAGATTAATTGGCTATGTAAAGTTTTCTGAAGGTATTAATATTATATTTTTCCCTTATAGACATCGTCTTAGGGTTGAAGAAAATGCGGCTCTTTTATTTTTATGTCCTATAATTTGTTAAAAAAAAATTAAGTGAGTGAGACGACATTTGTGCAGTTTTATGCATGAACAGAACCTAATGCTTTCCTCTGTAAAAATAAATCATTGTATTTGTGGCGGACGAAAGCATCAGGCTTTAAAATTATAATATTCATCCATAAAATTATAATACTCATACATTCAAAAAACTTTACATGGCCTTTACATTTTGTCAATACTTTTTTTTAAATAGATAGATGACAAAGTCCATTTTTTGTAAATTATTTATTTGTTTTAGGTACCGTGTTGCACTGGTGGAATAGCAATCAAAACATACATCGTGTGTTAGAAAATGTAAGTAATATACGTAAATAACTAAATTTCGTCTTATCAAGTTATTTTAAAAAACAAATTATTTTAATAATATTTTTACTGACTGGCGACTTATAGCCACTTACCTAATATTATGACATATTTTTAGTTACTACCTTACACTTATATAAAAAATACATTGTAAAAATTAGATTTTGCTATCATAACATAATTATAAATGTGGATTTAGACTCTACGACATCTACGAATTTCGACGAATCAGGTTTTGTGTAACGAACGAATTTCGTAGAGTGGAGGATAGAATGAGAATTCGCTCGTTTGGTCTAAATCAACTTTTACACATCATCAGCGTATAATATTAATATACTTAGGTATAGCCCACGTTGGACGTAGGTTCCTATAAGTTTTGGGTAAAGGCCAAGCGAAGTATAAAGTATTGAAAAACGTATCTAGTGGCTACATTATTTTTGAAAACTCATACACGTGTTTCAACTTTCTCAAATCAGCTTGTTAATACTCGTATTCACTGATTCATGTTTCACGTCAATCACTTGTAAAGTGTAACAGATAACTTTTAAGTACGTTTCTCACAAAACACGATACAATATACATTTGTTAAGAATTTACGATAGAAAGCACTGGCTCTTAATGATAAGGAAAAACATTTCAAGAAAAGTACTGACGAACTATTCCAGATGGTTCACTGGACTTAGTTGAATTCGAAATTCCAATTAACATCACAGACCCGTACAATTTGTTTGTATCTTTATACAGTGTGTAAATCTAATACAGGTGATAGATTAAACCCAGACATGAAATTCATCAGTGTAATCATGGATTACGACGTTTTTTTTTAAGTTACACTTAATTAACACACCACTGATTTCTTTTTTAATTTTCGGAACAGCAATTTAGGTACGAACAATATGGCAGTTATGTCATCTGCTTTTGAAATTAGCTGTCAACGAGCTAATTCCAAAAGCAACGTTTAACTTCGGTGTGTTGCTCTATATTATGCGCCAAATTATTTAGTACCTATGGATAATTTTGTTGCTCTAATTTTAAGCAAAAGTTATCTACGTGTGCTTATTTTGTCCTAAACTAACACCCGTTAAGAGCTTCGCCCGTATTAGACTTACACCCTGTATAAATGATCTATCTAAGGCACTGGTTTCAACGAGAGCTAATAAGCTATTACGCGTTAACTCGTATTTTGCCCCGTTGGCAGTCAGGGTCTGATGATGAGATCATGGAGAAATCGTTTGAAGACGATTTTTAATTTTTTTATGTGACGAAGGCAGACAACTGAGCTTTCAGCCCACCTGATGGAAAGCAGGAACTGAGGTCCATTTAAATAGTGATAAAAAAATCGCCTATGCTCTGCCTACCCTTAGATGAATTGCCTCTATCTATGCCAGTAATTACACCGGCTATCTTACCCCCAAACCGAAACACAGCAGTGCAAATACTGCCATTTAGCGGCAAGTTAATGGATAAGACGGTGGTAGCTATCCGGGCGGACCCTGCACGAGGTCCTACCACCAGGAAGTTTAAGTTTTTTAAGTTGCTGATTACGTCTTAACGAATTTTCAGGTCAAACTTACCTTGGTTCTGACGTATAGACTCTTCCTGTTGAAAGGAACCCCTTGAAAGTAACTTGCGTAACAGAGTTGCGAAGTCAGCTCGATACTGTTGATGAAACGTAAATCGTAACATAACTCATCGCACGTTAGCGAACTTTTCTGGTATCTAATTTAAGCGTTTGTGTCGGAACATTTTTGTTTACACCTGTTTAGGTGTTTTACTTAGAGTATACTTTCTGTGGCCTTAGTGAAAAAAGTTATAACTCGCCGGCCGTTTTGGAAAAAAAATATTTTGCTGACAGTAATATTACTAAGGTCCAATCGAGACCCATATTTTAGTCTCGGCCGAGACCGAGACTTGGTAGAAAGGATAAAAAACGTACAATACACAAAACATCCCTAGCAACTACCGATAGTAAGTCCAACGTCAAACTAAATACACCAATTTTTTATGGATATTTTCTTTTTTAGATTTTTTTTTATGTAGGTACCCCATAAACCGGTATTAGAATTTTAGGTATTTTTATCGATAGTATGATAGGGGTCGCTTACTCTAAATTATTCCTTCCGTTCATTTTAAAGTGAAATTGAAGTCAGTTAAATTCGAGAGATGGCGTCAAGCTCCCCAATTACAGCTCATTACGAATCTCGGCCACGGCCGAGAGTCCCGTTCATTTTTTGCCGAGAGCCGAGAGGGATTATCTCGGCTCAATTTTTGGCCGAGAATGCCAAGACCGAGGCCAAGATCTCGGTCGGACCTTAAATATTACATTTGCTGCCACCCGGGATAAATACTCCAAGCTGTGGCAGCTTTTAGCTGTTGTAGGGATTAAAGTGTGACTAACCATATTCATTTACTGATGATGGGCAGCAGCATCATCATACTGGACACATTACCGAGATCGCCAACCCGCTTGCCCAGCGTGGCGATTAGGGGCAAACCAGGGTCAGCCTCCGTAGCCTAGCTGTTAGTGACCCTGCCTACAAAGTTGGAAGTTCCGGGTTCGAGTCCCGGCGAGGACAATATTTGTGTAGTTATTTATCACAAATATTTGTTCCTTGGTCATAGCTGTCTATGTATTTAAGTATTTATATGTATCTATCTATATATATCGTCGTTTGGTACCTACATCACAAGCCTTAATTGAGCTTACCGTGAGACGCAGTCGATTTGGGTAAGATGTCCCAAGATATATATTTATTTATTTATTATTTAAACGTATTAAAGGAGACTTAGGTATGTCAGGCATTGGACCGTATTCATATAAATGGTACATTCGACACCAAATAAATATCTATGCAGTTGAAGTGCGAAAAATATTATTCAAGGATTACAAACCCTAAACTTGGCAGAAATTTAAAAAATCGTGCGTTCTAGCCTAAATATATATAGCTCTGTCTCGCCGCTGTGTAGAGCAAAAAATTATGTTTTTAAAATAATACAAAAAGTGGGTCAAAAAGTATGTATCTTTTAAGATACACTGCCAAGTTAAGGGTTAAAGGTCGTGTAAATATATTTTTGGCACATAAACCGTAATGATCTATTTGACGTTGACTGTACCGTAGAGATTAGAGAACTTTTGAAATCAAAGTTCACGGTAGACTTGCAACTCCCAGTTGATTCCTACATACTTTGTACGAATAGTTAGTAGCTTGGGGAATTTTAAATCAGCAAAAACCTTTACCACTCGGCTGGCTTATTGTATATTGATATAGCTCGTAATTGTGTTGTATTTTGAGCACGTCTAAGATAACTAAAAAAAATTCAGAAACCACTTATAAAATTAGGAAAAAAAATGAAATGAACATTTGGGACAATCTTTTTAAGGTCACCGGGACACGCTGGATGCAAGTCGCATCTAACCGGTCGGTACCTACATGTGGAGGTCTAGAAGGGAGGCCTATGTTCAGCTGTGAACGTCTTATGGCTGAGATGATGATGATGAATCTTATTACGTCGTTGAGATTGTCAATACCCACCATGTTTAAATAAAAAAATGACAAAGAATACTGTAAACTTATGTCATTTGAATTATTTTTTCAATTCCTGAAATTGTGCACCTAAAGAATTGGCAATCTCAACGACGAATTAAATATTTAGTCCTAAAATTTACGATGCTTGTACATGGGGCCCCAGCGCACGCAAATTGTTTGCTGAGATCGCGAAACGTCTGGTTGACGTAACTGAAGACCGAAGAGCTGGCGACTTCCTCGCACAACGCATCAGTATTGCGATACAGCGAGGAAATGCCGTCAGCATCCTTGGTACAATGCCACAAGGGCCAATAGATATAGGTTAGGTTAAGTACCTAGATTAGTTAGATTTAATCTATGTACATAAATGTTGCCTGTACATTAAATTTATATTAGCTAACAATATAAATGACAAAGCAACTGATAATAATTATATTTATGGTAGGTACATTATTAATCTCATTAAGGCATGACTTTTTAATACTTTCCAAAATAGATAATTCGGTGCAGCTACAGTTTAATAACAGATCAAAAATGTTCACCTTTCTGCTTGATAAAATTAACATTGCATTTCGTTGGACCGTACCTACTCACCATTAATTATATCACCCGAAAGACGTCCACTGCTGAACATAGGCCAGGCCACCCCTAAAGTTTGCCACAATGACCAGTATTAAGCCACCCCTGTATCCAGCGTACTCACGCCACATAAAATTTAATTCTAATTGAGTGCCAGAGAAAGCACTATGCCCTCACACGCCAAATAATTTTACGACAAGCTCCGGTTAATATTTTGCTGATTCAAACTACCCTTGTCTCCAGTACTGTCTCACTCGCTGTCTCTGCACTGTAATAACTACGTGTAACAAGTCTACCGAGTGAATTAGCATGGGAAATGGCTTGGTTACATGCTAATTTACCTTGTACCCCGCGTATTACCATCGCTTGCTAAGCGGGAATGAGTAGCTATACGCGTTGACTAACGGTATGGTTCACGATTCCTGGGCAAATATATTCCTTCTATAAAATTATCACTATCCAAGTGTATAGAAGAAAAGACTCGCATTATTTTTTTATGTGACGAAGGTAGATAAGTACACTCTCAGCCCACCTGATGGAAAGCAAGAACTGAGGCCTATAGTGACCAAAAAATCGCCTATGCGGCGTCTACCCTGAGGACTTAGATGGATTGCCTGTATCTATGCCAGTAAGTACACCGGCTATCTTACCCCCAAACCAAAACACAGCAGTGCAAATACTGCTATTTAGTGGCAGGTTAACGGGTAAGACTGTAGTAGCTATCCGGGCGGACGAAACCAGCGTGGCGATTATGGACAATACCTTCTAATGCATCCATACGCCTAAACATAAAGATATATTTATTTGAAAGAAATGTAGTAATTAACATTTAGATGAACAGTAATTTGAGTGCGTACATTTCACTTGATGAAGCATGCAAATTCTTATCAACCAAATATTACAACTAATAAAGAATACTCGTATGTTCAAGCCATAGTCCAGCAGTGAACTGATATAGGCTGATTATGCGATATGCGAGCCTGCGCGGAAAGAGAAGGCGTCTGGCTTAAAAGCGAGCATATGTTTTTCACGTGCCTACATTTTCCGTATAGAAACCATTACGGTAAGGATTCAATTTTAATCGTTTGCGCCAGCCGGTGTAACGACCACTTTATTGAAATAATTTTTGTTTTATGAACGCGATAATGGAAATAATATCCATAAACAATTGACTGCCGGTATTGTATCAATTTTATTATTATGGGGATTGGTTACATTAAATAATTATAACACTATCTACAGCATTATAATCTGGTCAACATGACTGCCACTTGACAATTCATCATCATCGTCGTCATATCAGCCGAAAGCGTCCACTGCTGAACATAGGCTTCCCCAAAAGATTGTCACAATGACTGGTCCTGCGCCACTCGCATCCAGCAGACTCCTGCGACCTTCACTGAGGTCATCAGTCGACCTTGTGAGGGTCTACCCACGCTGCGCCTTCTGGTACGTGGCCGCCACTCCAGTACCTTTCCGCCCCAGCGGCCATCGGTTCTACGTGTAATGTGCGCAGCCAACTGCCACTTCAGTTTAGCAATTCGAAGAGCTATATCGAGAACGTTCGGGAAGCTATGACATATCTTTTCGTCCAATATTCCGCAGTGTATGAAGAAGAAATTCTTTGATCAGTGTGCGTTGCCGCGGCCGTGTGGTGACGGCAGGAATAATACATTTGTCACCACCCCAACTCCTCCTGCGGATGTCGTAAGAGGCGACCAAGGGATTGAAGTGTCACTGGACATGTTTGATAACGATTGATAATGGGCAGCAGCGTCATCATAGTGAACACATTACTGCGATCGCCAATCCGCTTGTCCAGCGTGGCGATTATGGGCATTTACCTCCTAATGCGTCTAAGTATACGCATAGTTAATAGGAGAGGCCTACGTCCAGGAGTGGACTATCACAGGCTGATGATGTGTGATGTGATGATGATGACATATGGTACTTACATACAGTCATACATTGACTTATACATTTTATATGTTGTCTGTGGAATAGAAAAAAGTTTAATTACAATATCGAGAACCGATGTTCTAAGTAAGTATATTAGACATGTCATAAATATGATTATTACAGCTACGTAGCTCACACTGAAAATGTCGGGAATGACCCACTTAGAGATCACTCAGCATACAGAAACAATTATTTTCTGAAAGTATAACTCTTTAGTATTTTTTTGAGGTATAATTTATTCGGGTAACACCTGTATTTTAGGATTTCTTGCCATTTGAAAATTGTGTGTCGGGCGATTTTACGAATTTTGCCCAAAATTTTAATTTTGTAGCGTTTTTACACTACTTTCAATATGGCCTTACTCAACAATGAAGCAGACATAGGCTTAGATTCTTATTTAGTAACAAAGCTCAGTTCTTGTAGGACTGCATGATGTAATAGTTTTCACAAATTGTATTGCTTTCGATTTTTTCTTATGGATGATTATAGAGATCAACGTCTTTTAACAGCCATACCCTGATTTTAAATCGCACTAACGTGATAAATCATAGAGAATTCATAAAACAAATTATGTTAGGAAATTCGGACATCCTTAGGTATCCATATGACTCACTAGAAAAAAATCCATTTTAAATATTTTTTCTTAAAAAATCTATAGTTTCAATGAACTACCCAAACCTTCCATACAAAATTCCAAAAACTGAAAATTTTCATTCAAAAAGTGATCTAGGAAAAATGGGTTATGAGCTTTGAGAGTTGGTTCAATTGCATTAAAAATTTGTATACATTATCAAAAAGAGTTAAGAAAGGTGATAATTTAAACAATAGAGGCATAATTAATACAGTTTCCTAGATTCCCGACAATTTCAGTGTGGCCTACGTATCGTGCCATAAGCTTTCCACATAGTAATTGCGTATATTCATGTAAGCTTTATTGGTTTCAATCTATGCACCCAAGCATGCATTTGACAACAAAATTGGATACTCACCGTCAAATTTCTGTAAATGTATTTACCCCATCATATCTTGGTAGTCTTTATTGCGTATGCAATAGAGTTCAGTCTACGACAGGTTTATCGGAAATCTGATGCAGATTTTCACATCTGCTTGCAAAATAGGGAGTTTTATTAATTTATTGATAGATTTTCGCGCCATTGCCTCCGTCGAGTTTTCAATATTTTTCGATACATTTTTTTTGAGCTGGAGTACTCATTGTGTATCTATCTGCCTATATGCAGGTATCTGTTTTGATAAAAGTACGAAAACAAGAAATTCGTAGTATTTTTGGATGGAAATATTTTTTACAAAATTACGGAAAAGAGAAAAGTTATGGACCTATTAAAATAATTCCCAAATGCGACTGATCAATTGATGCATTTAAGTGCTTATATTTTTTGATAATATCTACTTTCAAAGAGTATCATCATCATTATCAGCCAATGATACTCCACTGCTGGACGTAGGCCTCTCCTATTAACTATGCGTAGAGACGCATTAGCGGAAAGAAAAGTGCTTAGAAAGATCCTGGGACCTGTTAGAAGGGAAGATGGGACCTGGAGGATCCGGAAGAATGCCGAAATCGAGGAGTTGGTGGCCGAACCTAATATATTGGGCGAAACTAAATCTTACAGACTTCGTTGGCTCGGTCACCTACTCAGAATGGGAGAGGATCGGGCAGTCAGAAAAGTCTACTTCGGGAGGCCAACCGGGCGTCGACCGGTAGGCCGTCCCAGGTACCGCTGGTGCGACGTAGTTGAGGCAGACCTGCATCAACTCCACGCTGATTCATGGCGGGAAATCGCACTGGATCGGGACAAGTGGCGTGCTCTCGTTTCGGAGGCCAAGATCCTCTTTGGGTCACTGAGCTAAGCCAGTAAGTAAGTAAGAGACGCATTAGGAGGTAAATGCCCATAATCGCAATCGTTTGGTCCGAAAAATATGAGTGATAGTCGTGAAAGTTTAAATCCATATATCATGCATTGATTTTTCTCCTCCCTTAATATAAAGCTTAAGTCTAGCAGTGGACTGAAAAGACAGCAGATGACTGTCAATCCAAATTCCAACTTGAGCGTGGAAATTTAAAATGTCGACTACCGCTCGGTCAGTCTGAATCCTACATAATAGCAGTCTTACTTAGCCAGAAGGGTCCCATTGTGCCATCTAGCGAGGGTAATCCACTCTTAGCAGCTATTATTAACGACAATAACGGTTACACAATGTGGCTGAGTATTCAATTCAATTCCAATTTCATTCAAAGCCAAAAGAAAGATTTTTACCTTTAATTATTGCAGAGCTGCAGATCTGTGTGCTTATTACGAGCTGCCGCTGCGTTATTAATGGGGACTTACAGTCAAGTGCAAAAATAAGTATCGAAAGAATCCGTTCATAAATACAACGACGTTCTTATTACACAGAATTACAGTGCACTGGGACATATTTTTGAACGTTTTTGTATACCCCTTATTTTGTCTTCGACTGTACTTTGTATCCCGCTCGAACGTGGGTGAATATGAATATCTGAACGTTTCAACCGCCTAATTTTGGTGGAATCATTTTTGCCGAAGTTTCTAAACGTCTGAATGTTATACAGGGTGGTCCAAACCTTGACGTCAAAAAATTTTTTTTAGATTCCTCACGTCATGAGCTATCAGAATATACCCCATGAATGTTAGCCGATTTTTTGTAGTTTTCGAGTTATGAATTTTTGAAAAAAAAATTTTGAGAAATTCTGGAATGAAGAAATGTATTAATAAAAAAAAACTGTTGGGTTTTTTAACTAGTTTCTTTCTGTAAAAGTATTACTACAAATAAAGCATTTACTGACAAAAAAAATAGCGTCCTCACTTTGATACAAGTAGGATAAAAAATACCAAAATTCAAAATTATACGCTAAAAACGCATCAAAATAGCATTCATGTACGTAAATAAAAAAAATAAAACATATCCCAAGGATTTTTGGTAATGTAGAGACTGCCCTAGACCTTAAACCTTCGTAAAAGCAAAAAAAAAAAGTGATACTTAATAATGAGGATTTTTCGGAGTAGTCGGTCAAATAAACTTAAAAAAAAACTTCTAAATTTTTAATTTAAGAATAAAGTGAAATTTCGTATGTTTTGTTGTTCTTATCAATAAACAAAGACAAAAAATACCACGAAAACTCAATTTGTGTAGTTATTCAAGTATTTTTTTACTACGTTAAAATTTTAAGGTTTTTTACGTTTATTTGACCGACTACTCCGAAAAATTCTCATTATCAAGTATCACTTTTTTTTGCTTTTACGAAGGTTTAAGGTCTAAGGCAGTTTTTACAATACCAAAAATCCTTGAGATTTGTTTTATTTTTTTTATTTACGTACATTAATGCTATTTTGATGCATTTTTAACGTAAAATGTTGAATTTGGTATTTTTTATCCTACTTGTATCAAAGTGAGGACGCTTTTTTTTTGTCAGTAAATGCTTTATTTGTAGTCATACTTTTACAAAAAGAAAATATTAAAAAAACCCAATAGTTTTTTTTTATCAATAAATTTCTTCATTCCAGAATTTCTCAAAAAAAAAATTTCAAAAATTCATAACTCGAAAACTACAAAAAATCGGCTAACATACATGGGGTATATTCTGATAGCCCATGACGTAGGGAACCTAAAAAAAATTTTTTGACGTCAAGGTTTGGACCACCCTGTATACCAGCCATCGTGCGTAATTTGTAAATTTTTATTTTTTATTTTACCTTATATACCGGCATGTTTTAAGTTTTAGTTTTTTAGGGCTGCAATAGGGATGATGACTGTAGTTAAAATAATTTATTTAACATTTAAGATGCTGATTTGACTTGCCAGTCATCATGCCTATTATGGATTTAATTAATTAAATTATCTGTTTGTTGTCACTTGTTTGTCAGCGTGGTCGCCTTGTCGGCTAGTGTACGTACCTGGTGGGTCACAACGGAAGAACAGCGCTGGCCTAGCCAGCTACATGCTGAGTTGTGACCCTTTTGTGGCAGGCTGTTGTTGTGTACTTATTTGTAAATGTGTATATTATGTACATCGTGCTTGTCATAAATAAATGTTATTTCATTTCATTTCATTTCATTCATACTTCGTCATTTGTATAAGGTACCGTGCTTCCTTCAAATGACGAAGTAACACATTGTAACGAATAGAAACTTCGGCAAAAATTATGGCACCAAAATTAGGCGGTTGAAACGCTCAGATATTCACCCGTGAACGTGTAAAGGTGCGTTCAAACCAAAAGAGCATTCGCTATTCTAACCCCCACTCTACGGAATTCGATCGTTACACAAAACGTGATTGGTTGATTTCGTAGAACAGGGGATAGAAAAGCGAATGCTCTTTTGGTTTGAACGCACCTTAAGTGAAGTCCCGAAATATGACCACACTAGAACTCGGATTCCTATCATTTTTAGAAGTACTGGTGCGTTTAAACCAAAAGAGCATTCACTGTTCTAGCGCCCGTTCTACGAAATCAACCAATCACGTTTTGTGTACCGATCGAATTTCGTAGAGTGGGAGGTTACAACAGCGAATGCTCTTTTAGTTTGAACGCACCTTAAAAGAATCGCGTTACGTAAGCGACATTCTCGTGGAATGCTCCTATACTGTTGATGTTACAAATAGCTATGAATATTTGCAGCATCGCCAATCCAATTACTGGAAGGGTTTAATATTGAATATTTTAATGAATTTCATACCAGTGTTCATTATTTTTCAGCTTTTAACTCTTCACTTATCGTATTGATGATCATTATACGAGTAATGATAGATATATTTTAAATATTTACGTTATGAAACGTGGAAGGAGCTATGTATTTTTGTCAACTTATAGAAATATTCATCATCATCATCATCATCAGCCTATGATAGTCCACTGCTGGACGTAGGCCTCTCCTATTAACTATGCGCATTAGGAGGTAAATGTCCATAATAGTGCCCGGTAGTGACCCAGCCTTTAAACCAAGCGAACAAAGAGCTAGAATCAGAATAGAGCATTCATTCTTGATCTTTTAGTGTAAACGGAAGTTCGTTTTCAGCGTTTACACCAAAATATCAACGAACAAGAACGCAATCCAAGAACTGATTCTTAGAGCATAATATGCTCTAGAGAGGTTTAGACCAGGCGAACAAGTGCCCGTTGCTCATTCGTCGGGCATTTAGTCTAGTAGGTAGATACTACTTCAAAAGGCACCTGCATAATTTTGATACTTTCTAACGACAAATCGACAGGTGTCTTAGTGCCACAGAGTAATCCTATAGTATAGTTGAATAGGTCTTTGAAAAAGAATAATGGGCCCAAAAGAAAGTTTTCTTCTTAAGTCTATATTTTCGGAGATAACCGCTCCAGAAGAAAAAAAAATGTGTCCGCCCCCCGCTAATTTTTGATCCGTGGGTCCAAAATATTATGAAGAAAATCATGAATGGCTTACCTATAGAATAATTTCATCATCATCATCATCATATCAGCCGAAAGACGTCCACTGCTGAACATAGGCCTCCCCCAAAGATTGCCATAATGACCGGTCCTGCGCCACCCGCATCCAGCGGACTCCTGCGACCAGGTCATCGTTCCACCTTGTGGGGGCCTACCCCTAGAATACTTTAAAATGAAACTATTTTGAACGTAATCGGTCAAGCCGTTTTTGAATAACTATACGGAACTCCGCACTGAGCATGGCCCGACATGCTTTTGGTCGGTTTTTTTATTTTTTTCTGAGTTTAGTGCCTCGAGCCTCGAACGGCTAGAACGCTTTGATGAAACCGCCTAGGGGAGCGAGCACGTCCGAACACGAAATAATGCTCTAGGCGACTATTCGAACGCTCATCCATCATTTACACCAAGCGAGCGAACATTCTTATAATATTCGTAGAAAGAAAGAAGAATCTATAAGAACAACGAAATAATGCTCTGTCACTGTTTAAGGTGCATTCAGACCAAAGGAGCATTCGCTATTCTATCCCCCCACTCTACGAAATTCAATCGTTACACAAAACGTGATTCGTTATTTTTTTTATTTTATTTATTTGGGGCATCAACAGCAGTACATGAAAAATTTTAGAAAAACTGAGTGTACAGTAAACAAAGCCAATAAAAGATGTCCACAAAAATACAATGAACATGCAATAACAAGATATGGCGTGCGCATTTATACTAACTAACATTATCAACATAAGTTTCAGTTATAAAGTTTGCATGTACGTGAGTGTGTTTGTTGGTGTTGTGTAAGTCCATGAGTGAATGGTTTATTGTGAGATTAGTGTGATGTAGCTAATTAAATTAAGTAAATAATTTCGTAGAGTGGGGGATAGAATAGCGAATGCTAGTTTGGTCAGAATGCTCCTTTACACAAAAAGAGTTTCGTAGAGCGTCGAAAGAATGAGCGAATGCTCGTTTGGTCTGCATGCACCTTTTGTGTAAGATGTCGGTTATTGCTGAACCTAGGTAACAAAATCGATAACATGATCAAAAATTATGAATTATAATCCGTCTTTTATTTGGCCGTGTGGTGACGGCAGTAAGAATACATTTGTCACCACCCCAACTCCTCCGGCGGGTGTCGTAAGAGTCGACTAAGGGATTGAAGTGTCACTGACCAATATTTCATAAAAGAATGATGATGGGCAGCAGCGTCATCATAGTGGAAACATTACTGCGATCGCCAATCCGCTTGCCCAGCGTGGCGATTATGGGCATTTACCTCCTAATGCGTCTATACGCATAGTTAATAGGAGAGGCCTACGTCCAGCGCAGTGGACTATCATAGGCTAATAATTAATGAATAATCCGTCTTTATGACTTATAACGCTACCCTACATGCAATGCATGTAAGCCGAGCTAGACGACACGCGACAGTTTGCCGCTACGCCCCCCGATGTGACGCGATTGCCCAATTGGCGAGAAATTGCGATGGGGCTAAGCTCCCGGAAAATTGGCGATATCGTTAATATTCACCCGAAACCCACGTGGCGACTACAAATAACCCTATAGATTTATGCCGCGTCGTTTTAAGTGATATATTGCTTGAGATGCTCAAGTGTCTTGGTTCTAGTGCCATTCGAACCCCGGGTTATAAGTCAGGGATATTTATTATTTCAAAAACAATATTGAAATGATAACGTTTGGATTCTTACATGTTATTTTAACTTAATATCTTAAGGTGGATCGATTTTAAAACAAAAAATGTCTTTTGAAACGCATCTTTTGCTAATTTCTAGATTTCTGTAGGTATTCAAAGTTACTCATTCATCGCAATTGGCAATTAGAATGTAATAGTACATTACATGAGAGGCCGGGAAAATGAGGATTTCCAGTAAAGTTGGTATAAATATAACGAGGCCTGGAATCCGTTTTCACGCCGAGGCATGTATAGTGCTTTTCTCGAACATACAAAGAAATACAAAAAAATATAATTACAATGTTGTCGAAATTAAATAAAAAAAGTTACTCTGCAGGCCTAGGCCTGAAAAGTGCTATCAAATTACATTTCAATCCCAGTGAGTTACTACGCGCTAAAAGCGATACTTACGAGTCTATTTTAAGGAACGTAAAGACAATATTTCATTGAATATTTGATAAAAGATTTTTATGTTGTTACCTACTATCTACTGATGGTACCTATGTAATAAATAAATAAAAAACTGAATAAGAAAAATATTGCGTTTTGTTTGCAAAATAAACGACTATTCTTAGATAAAAGCAAATTAAGAGTTTTCTAATCTGTTTTCTCATACAACAAAAAGTGTAATAAAAATTGTTAAGTGAAGTCTTAACACGTTCCATGTGTAGCTAAAATCGATAGTGTCACCTCTCACGTGCAAATTCTCGCACAAAATTTCAAGCATAACCTGGCAACAGTATTAAAAGTCAGCCAATACCTAATTTTATCAAATTGCCACTTTTTGCAGCTGATACGTGCGGGTAAGTTAACGTAGCTCGTACGTGCAAATTTCAAAATATCCTTATATTTAAATAGGGTCGTACATCATATATGCTGCATGCACGTATCATCATTATCGTCAATACCTACCTTCAAATGTATCACATGTGATGTATGCACAGGGAATGTGTTAAATAGCGACTGATGTATTTTAAAAACAAATCTACACGTACTATTAAGTATATTTGTCTTTTTTCTCCCTACTCTTATAATAAGGTCATAGAAAAGTTAAGAGGGTACCAGTATCAAAGAAAAAAGAATCCGGAATCGGTTTCAACTCCAGTCTAAATGAAATACAGCGAATTTGCCCGGGGTCCATAAAAATAACATAAAATATACGTATCTTGACAAGCGGGCTCAGGTAAGTCTAAGTAACTTTCTCAGGGGGCGTTAAGCCGTTCACCTAAGGAAATTGGTGACAGAAATATTCCGATCATGTAGGGGCCCTTGTTAGCGGGGCCGAAAATACAAGAAAATTTCCCCTCTAATACCCGTACTATGGGTTTTTGTAGCCGATTTTACTCGGTAGCGTAATCGATGTGTATTTTATATCATCGGCATAAAAACTCATTTACATAGACGGTGCTAAACATTGCATTAGGTTTTTGCTAAATCTAGATATTGATTAATTACACGGATATTGCATAGGTACATGGTCTGACAACGGCAAAATGGAACTACGGCGTTTGAAGCTAAATAAGCTAAGATACGCAACGAGCAGATTATAGGCGTACGCTTTTGTATGGATGAATACCTTAAATATATCGGACGTTTCTTATAACAGGAGCAATAATAGTGCATTACTGGAGCATTCCATGAAAACATCTACTTTTTGCTTACGTGTCGCTATGGTAGCTACCCTAATAAAATATGCTAGCGGCTAGCAAACACTGTCAATCTTAAAGCCTAGATATGTTATTATTATACCGTAACTCAGCTTACTAATATCATTTTTCAAAAGTATTAAAAAGACAGTGTCGTTTACGACATGTTTTCATGGAATGCTCCTACTGCAGACGCCGGGAAAGATGGGGTGGCATGGAATATCGGCTGAGTAGGTATGGACACTTGGACAGTGATACGAAGCCGGTAAGCCCATTTCACGGCGAGGCATGTATACTTTGTATAGTGCTTTTCTCAAACATATGCAATGAAATAAAAAATACGACAATAAAAAAACAGAATTTAGCTGTTTAGCCTGTTCATGAAAACCGACGCTATGTTTAAAAAAAAAATTACTTACCGGTCTAGACCGTCAAATTTGTATGAAAATCCTTTACTATTATCTCGAGGTCATCCACCTGCAACGTCATACTTTAAAGCCTATTATGACGAACATAATGACAACATTTCATTGCATGTTTGAGAAAAATAATAAAATATGATACCTATGAGCCTATGACACATACAAAATATATGAACTTGAACCTCATGTTACTTTACTACTAAACTCTAAATCGTGCGAGCTGGGGCCCGTTTCTCGAAAGTTTGTAACTTGTAATTCAAGTGGAAGTCTCTTTTTAACACTATGAATTAGATAAGGACTACAGCTTGTATTACAAGTTATAAGCTTTCGAGAAATAGGCCTCTGGGCTAAGGCTGAATTAACACTTGCATGGTTTGACACGCAACTAGTGGTAAAAGTGAGTAACAGATATCTTTCTTGCATATATCTTTGTTTCAAAACGTGCAGCAAGAACTTTCAGGAAGCACCTGTGTGCATCATATTAGGTGGCACACCGCTTGCGAGGCTTGCGCGTGCGCTTGTCCAGCAAACGGTGTACAATCTATTATGATATTTACATACATTACAACGGGCACACGCATACGTGCTGCACCCGCCTTCGGCGTGGCTCAACCTTAAGACGACAATACATACACATACATAGGGGAAATACGTCCAAAATTACACATACGTACAAAACGACACATGCGGGTTATTTTGAATTTGGCGCACTTTAAAAAGAAACTGACAGTGACACTATGCAGCTATAACTGTTTCCTATGGTCTGGCAACTTTTGGACGCATCTACTTAATTAGTGCCGTTGGTATGACGGAAAATAAGTATTCACGCGTTGTGACTTTTTTTCTTGTCCATAAAGTTTTTGATCAAATGTTATCTGTTTTGGTGTTGTACCCGTCGATGTACCATTTTTTTCATGCCGCAATCATTTATCTTTAGATTGCACAACTTACTGTTAGAAAAAGAAGCCTTTACATATTTATTTTAATTTTTTATTTTTTTAAATTGCTATACGGACAAAACGACGTACATAAAATTGGACAAAATAACATAGGGTGTGTGGCATACTTAGTGTTGGCTTATGCTCCTCAAATGTTTGATGAACTCCAAAAATCCTCCTAAAGCTCTCCCGGTAACATAAGAATGCAAGGACACCGAACTTGTTCGAAGATATTAATGATAAAGACGATTTTCCTAATGTTTCCTACAGCGATGAAGAAAACTGCACTTGTATATCTTGTAACAACCTTCATTCACACTCTTAGCCCGGAGAAGACCGATTGTCGTGTGTAAAGTGTTCAATCTGGGTTCACATTTCATGTACCAGCAATTCAAGAAGAAATAGATGTTTCATTTGCGAATTAAAGCAATAATTTTGTAATGTGTCATTTAGTCCATTAGCAATATGTCATTTTGTCCGATGCATATGGACCAAATGAATTTTGACTAGTCTCCGCTAATTATTTTTTAATATTTTTTTGGTTGATATTTTGATAGAAGTGTGTATGTATTTCGATAACTGAAGGACCAAATATTATTGATATAAACTATGGCAGTGCTGTTAAATACCAGGAATAACGTTATGACACAAAAACAAAACTATGTGTCATTTTGGACGTACTTCCCCTACATCATCAGCCTATGATAGTCCACTGCAGGACGTAGGCCTCTCCTATTAACTATGCGTAGAGACTCATTAGGAGGTAAATGCCCATAATCGCCACGCTGGGCACGCGGATTGGCGATCGCAGTAATGTGTCCACTATGATGACGCTGCTGCCCATCATCAATCTTTTATCAAATAATGGTCAGTAACACTTCAATCCCTTAGTCGACTCTTACGACACCCGCAGGAGGAGTTGGGGTGGTGACAAATGTATTCTTACTGCCGTCACCACACGGCCCGACAATAGCTTTATCACAATTTTCGACAACTAATGGTAAAGGTGCTGCCCCCTGACAAGGCGTTTCTCTCTTCTTCGGTAAGTTTTTACGATACCCGCTAAAATTGCTGAACGCTTAAATTTTACGCCAACAGATATACACGCATCTGTGCGTGGTCTGTTTTATCGCTGTGTCAAAATAATGTTTTCCTTAAGGTCTGAGACTTGCGTTTTATGTTTGGGTAAGTCTGTAGATCTCACTTTACTTGGAGGTGGGTTATATCCAAGTCTTAAGTTTATGTCCTGTTTAAGGCAACTTTTATGTGTTGTTTCACGGATAAAGAATATCAGCCTGGGTAACGTTTAATATCTCTCTATGTACAGTCGTGGAGACAGGCTGAAAGAATATTTCTTGAAATAAGTCAGTTTAATAGCGGAAATAGTACATTACGACACAAGTGCGAAAAACATGAAATTCGAAACGAGTGGCGATGTTTTAAAACACGACCGATAGGGAGTGTTTTAAATCGACACGAGTTACGAGTTTTTTTTTCTCGTGTCTCGTACGACGTTTTTTAGTGCAGGTGGCCCTCCGAACTTTTAAACCTGACGTAAAATGACACACTTCTTGCACCAGAGCCTAAAAAAGGCACCATCTGTTCTAAAAAATGTATATTAAAATATTTAAGTCGATGATTGCTCGACATGTTTCGATCCATTAAGAGGTCCTCGTCCGGAGCACCCTCGGCCAAAGCCCGACGCGTAGGTACTGCGGGCCTGCGCCCTACTAGAACGGGTACCTACTGGCCGCAGGCGGTGGTGGTGGGGGCGATGCAAGGAAAAATCTACCCTCAGTGTTACTTTTGTCATAAAGGGGGTTGCACAGGACACTCACTACATCAGCATCACTTTCTAATAAGGGGGCGTCAACACTGTTCAGCGATGTAATACCTAAAACCGTTTTTCAACCTGGTGGCACTGACAGTGACCAACCACCATCTCGATTAAAATTCGGATAAAAACTTCAGAATTTCAAAAGGGTTAACTCTCAATGTGACATCACATTTTGGTGCACAAATTAACAATAGTTTGTTGCAAAAGTAATACGATTATAATAGAAACCCAGTTAAAATTTCTTCAAATATTTCAATATATTGATTTAAACTTTCACGATTATCACTCATATTTAAACGTAAGTTTACGCTATTAAGACCCGTTTGTTTTTAAAATAAGGTAGGTACCTGCGGCAAATAAGGGCCAGCGTTTAACAAGGGCCACGTCTAAGAAAACACACTCCCATCCAATTTTGTAGCGTCTGCGCACGCACACATCCTAAACAACCAATAGAAAAGCTTAATTCCAAGGCCGCGTGATCGTACGATCTGCCATCTTGCCAGTAGTCAAGAATCCGTCCAGGCAGTTGGTGTGCATTACTCGATAGTATAAAATATCTCCACAAAAGTGACAAAAAGTGAATAAAATAGCTTGCTGTTTGTAATAATTTTTGTTGTATTGTATAGAATAGTGATTTGTGTCAACTATTAAAGGTAAGTTTAATCGCTACATTAAAATTTAACAATTTTACGTTTAAAAGTTCATGCTTGGTGTCAGAGTCTAACAAGGGCCACTTGAGAGGAGGATAATAAGAGCCGAGCCGGCCCTTATGAAATGTACGAAATGTCTAATTTTACTAATGTATGAACATTATGTACAGTTATTTTGTTATTAATTATTGTGTATACCATATTTTGCAGTTTCTTTGTTTCCTTTCCTCGAGCGTATTTATTTCCTTTTCAGACGATATAAACTACTTGATTGAGGCACCTCCACCTAAAAAACGTCGAGGTCTTTGGTCGCTTCAGCAGTTAAGAGCTGCAATGGCTGCTGTTAATGGAGGACTAATGTCACAACGTGCGGCGGCTACGCGATATTCAATTCCCAGCAGTAGAAACACAAATAGGACGGCGTACAATAATATTAGATCTCATAAGTCTAATAAGGGCCACAATTTGTGTAAAAATAATGTTTAATATTATTTTCTTTTTTTAAGATTTAAAAAGTGTTATCAACAAATTCAAAAGAATTGTAAATATTTTATTTATTTTCTTTTATTTAACACATTTTAATGCAAAATTTTTTAACGTTATTCTAATAAGGCCAATTTTATGATAGAATAATTGCAAAACAAAAGCCTGACATGTTACCTAGTTAATTATGATAGACGTTAGCGAAAAATAGAAAACATCATGTTCCTATGCAAAACAATTAATAAAATTCAATTTTGATGTGGCCCTTCTTAAACCACCTTATTTTAATAAGGGCCACAAACAGGGTTTTAAAAATGTTAATTTATAAAACCAAATTACGAATAAAAACCAAAAATTTGTACTTGTCTATACAGTTAATAAAATATATTTTACTTTCATGTAACGTTTTTTATTCATATCCCTTAAACATTTAAAATATTTAGTTTTGAATTAAGGTGGCCCTTGTTTGCCGCAAGTACCTTATCAAATATTTTCCGTTATAAATTAAATTCCCCTTTTGTATTACTTAGAAGAGACACAAAACTTGTTGTTGAATTGTGATTGGAACGCTTCATAATGATACTGTAATAACGCTTATTATGCTCAGAGACGTTGCATCGTCACGGCTAGATAAAGTAGCAAACAAATTTGCATAGAAAAATATTGCCACTTTCTGAAATTACCCTAAAAATGTACTATCCTTTTGAATTATGAAGGATTTTCGATGCTGCTATATTTTTTCAGATATCAAAAAATGCATCGTAGGTAATTAGAGAGATATCGGGATCTTTTTTTAAGATTGTTGTCAGAAACACGTTGATATTTTAGACGCATATAATGTAATGTCACAAAATCTTTAATTTGGTGATTTAAACTAACTATTATTGAACAACAATTTAAATTAATTAAAAATTAAACTAAAATTAAAAAATAAAGCTAAAACTTATACTAAAATTTAAATATACCTAAACAATCTACCTATAAAAAGAAAATACCTCCCAAAAGATCCGCCTGCGGCATGGTGCCCATGACACTGGCGGCGTTACCTCGCTGAATCGCTAAAGAGATTCTTTGTGCGAGGTAAGCGCCAGCCCTCGGGTCACCAGAGGCGTCGTGCAGCCGGGACGTATATATCATTAAATTGGATAATATTATTATAAATTAAATACACGTTACTCCATCATAATAATTTCGTCATCAGAGAATAATCACGAGGTTTTTGCACAGAAGCCATTGATAGAATGAGGAAGACAAAGTATATATCGCAAAGTTAAACACGCATACGTCCTCTTATTATTTCGAATTTCTTATTTCTAAACTGTAAACTTTAGACTAATAAAAAATATTTAAATACGAATACATATACAGCGTGTTACGATGACCCGGGCTTTTATGAAAATGGGTTTGCATACGCATTACTAGCAATAGTTTTCAAGTACATATTAACATTTGACAAATATTTAAATTGACCGTGCAATACCTCCAAATGATCAATCTAACGCGTGTACTAGTTGTCAAACATTGCGATTGGCTGCAATCTGTCATTGTTAAGTGCAAATTAACGATTAATTTTGATGTACATTGCTTCATAATTATCTATGCTTAAAAAGTTAATTACTTTTAAAATTAGAATTTTAAATCAAATAACGCTCGCGGTTTTGCTAAAAATCTGTATAGCTTTTCTCGGTTTCAATAAAATCCTATATCATGGTAACACACTGTACTATGATGTACTACACCTACACATGTATTAATATATACCAATAAAACACGCATTGAACACCGTTTAAACCGACGCATTAAAAATTGCTCGGCACTCAACCCCAATGAATGATTGAAAAGCGGTCACGCTGCACTATCAAGTATGTATCCATCACCGGATATTTCCCTGGAGCGGATGGCAATCTCATTACCGTGGCGACGTGGCAGGTGAATCACGGCACTGACGCCATTGATGGCATGAGGATGACACGGGTATTGGATATAGGTATGGAAATGATTCGCTCACATGTAAAGTCTGGCTAATGAAATTTTGCCCCAACTTTGGGAAATTCAAAAATTCTAGGGCTGGTCACACATCCAGCCCTGGGTTTTTTGAATTTCCCGCCAAAAGTTGGATCAATATTTCATTAGCCAGACTTCAGGCGAGAAACTGTCTATACTATTCTTCAGTTGAAAGTAAAAGGTAAAGAAAAATGACTGGAAGTAATTGTGAAAACACAAATCAAATTATTTATTAACTAAATATATTAATTTGTGTTTTTACAATTACTTCAGGGTCGCGTTTTATAAAGTTACAATTTACAATTTCGCTGTTTGGCTGTCTAAGGCACGCACATATTGTCTAGAAAGAGAGGCAAACAGCGAAATTGTAAATTGTAACTTTATAAAACGCGACCCTGCACTGCTTTTATTTTTTCCTCGGACGTTGGAGATCTTGGTCGTTTTTTCTTTGGTATATGACATCCAATATTTATAAATATGGCTGAATTTCCGTAGTACTTGACGTCTTTGATACATATCGTGAAACACGTTTCCAGATATATTTTTACGTAAATACTAATAAATATCAATAATTTTAATATAAAATGTATGTGAGCTTCAGTTTTAAGGTTTTAAGTTGGTGATAAAAACGATTGTGTTCTGAAAGTGCGTGATTATGATTCTAATTTCAAATGAAAAATGGCATACGTCATTTATTTTTTTAAGACATAGAGTACAAAACTTACTTAAATTCACTTAACTTTTAGTATACTTGACGTGCAAAATTCTAAATCCCCGGTACAAACCCAGCCAGACTAAGAATATGAATATTCAGCCACATTCGCATATGCGGATAACAAGGTTCGTCAGCGGAATGGTCGTCTCCTGCTATTATTTTATGCTGTGCCGACTTGGCACGGAGATAACTTTAAATTCTGCTATTTCGAACAGAAAACTGAGAGACGTAGATAAAATTTTATATTTATTTAACGAGTTGTCCTTATTTCCTTAGGAAGGAACTTGCATTGACTTCATCGCCTCTGTGTTGTTTAAAGTATCTCGCGGTGACATAGATTATGAGTTCCTATTTTAAATGCTGAATGCATGTATTGCTTGCCCTTATGGCGCGGCCACGACATTGGTCTGAAGGTGCGGTTAAACTACAAGAGCATTCGCTATTCTAACCTCCCACTCTACGAAATTCGATCGGTACACAAAACTTGATTGGTTGATTTCTTAGAACGGGCGCTAGAACAGCGAATGCTCTTTTAGTTTAACCGCACCTTAAGGCGACCGGCTTAGCGGACAACCATATGTGCGAGAGGGAGTACCCATATCAGCATCCCGCTCTAACTCATGGATTCGCTCGCCGCTGTTCGCCTTAGACCAATGTTGTGGCCTTTAGAGTATGGTCAAAGGCGCCTAGCCTTGGAAGGGATTGCATAATTATACCCGAGAAAATTGACTGGTAGTTTTTTTTAGTACAGAAACCTTTTTAGGCTTTAGTGCGAGAAGTGGCTCATTTTTCGTTAGGTCCAAAACTTCGGAGGGCCATCTGTACTAAGAAACGTCGTACGAGACACGTGCAAAAAGGATATTTCATGTTTTGCGCACTTGTGTCGTAATGTACTAGTTTATTCCGTTTAATATGACTAACGTTTTTTATTTCGAAACAACTACTATTTTGCTATTCGGTCAGCCTTATGATAAGAAAAACCTGTTATGGAAAGTCAGCCATATTATTTTTTTTGGATTCAACTGACTTTTTTTTACGATTGTTTTGAATTTCATCTTATGTACAATAAAGTACTTACTACTTGTACTACTACTACTACAAATGGTATACCTACATACGAAACTGCAACATCAGTGCTACAAGATAAAGGGCTCTAATGATAAACACCTATCATGTAGCTCTGAGTGTACTTAGGTACCTAACCCATTCTATGAGTTACCTATGTACACTCTTTGAAGAACTTCCATGGCCCTAAGAAAACTTTTTCACATTTACAAAAGCGCACCTGCTTACCAAGTTTGAAGCTCTGAAATGCACACCGGTTCTCAAACGTTATCCCTACGCTGCACTCCCAAATGTGGTTATTTACGACTCTCAAATCCGGTTCGAACTAGTTCAATCCAAGCTAAACAAGTTAAAACTGAAAGCAGCCGTCGCACACTTGTTTCCTTGCCTCAGGGATAGAATAAGAAAAAGGAAAAATGGGTTGCGCTCAGCTTCCAGGCTGCATATGCAAGGGAGGGAGAATCTCCCTTGTTCAGTTCCCGTAGATAGATAAATCTATAGACGTTGATACTGCTTGTGCAGGGTGTTTCACCAGACACTGGATTTCCGAGATCATCCCAAAGGTCATAATACTCATAATAGTGAGCAACTCTTATAATAGGATCAATCCCGAAATCGCAAACAATGGCGTTTTATACCTTTTTTTGTTCAAGTTAGGTTAGGTTAGACACAATTACAAATATTTCCTGTAGACATATGAAAGTTAAGAGCTCTAGAACCCTAATTTTCTTGTTGGATGAATAAATGGCTTCTGGTTCTTAAGACTTATGAGGTCAAAATGTAATTGTATAGATCAAAGTCAACGTCAAAGTCAAAATATTCTTTATTCAATTAGGCCCAGCAACGAGCGCTTTTGAATCGTTAAACTAAATAGCGAATGAGAGAAAAAAAAACTACCTCCGGTTCTATTAACCCTACACCACTGCCTGAGAAGAATCCGGCAAGAAACTCAGCAAGACTTTCTTTTTTCAAATAATAATTTTATAACATCTTACAGCTAACATGCATTAATGTGTTATATATTTATTTTCAAAACTACAATTTATGTACATAGATTAAATCTAACTAATCTACTTAACCTAACCTATATCTAAGATTGGCCCTTGTGGCATTGTACCGAGGATGCTGGCGGCATTTCCTCGCTGTATCGCAATACTGATGCGTTGTGCGAGGAAGTCGCCAGCTCTTCGGTCTTTAGTTACAGCAACCAGACGTTTCGCGATCTCAGCAAACAATTTGCGTGTGCATTAATTAAAAACGAAACATAAATTTGATTTAATATAAATATAGATATAGTACATTAACTAGAGATGAAGTCTCTAATAGTCAGATCTCCCAGAACAGTTAACTTTCGCAATGTCCACAGGAAAGACGCCCGTTTTCGCGCACTCTGCCGCTGTGTGACCAATTTAGAAATGACATTTATTTTGGTGATTAATTATGAGGTGACAATAGGTCAATTTAAAACGGTAAATTAGCAAAATTATTTTTTGTTATTA
This sequence comes from Thaumatotibia leucotreta, assembly GCA_025490895.1. Taxonomy (NCBI): domain Eukaryota; kingdom Metazoa; phylum Arthropoda; class Insecta; order Lepidoptera; family Tortricidae; genus Thaumatotibia; species Thaumatotibia leucotreta. The sequence continues at coordinate 14,000 of JALPQI010007953.1, read as the reverse complement.
ATACTGATGAGAAATTGGACCCTACATGTCATATGAGTTTACAGTAAAATTTGCATAGCAACTAGTACAAGAATAATTATAGTGAAGTATTTATACCCACATACTTCACTATATTTTGGTCGTGCTTCCTCAACATTTTGTATAGACGTTTTTTTTAATCATTGTATATAGTGATGCTCCGTTTTTAGAGCCCATTCAGTATCATATTCTGACTATGACAACATAGGATTATTTTATTCACGGATTTTTTTTATAGTGAAACTTATTTTGTAATACATACAATATTTTTCCAAAACATTTTTTTATCTATTTTCCCAATCAAAGTAGAATACTGAATGAGCATTTTAAGCGGATCACCACTGTTTGTATATCACTCTGTAAAACAAAATTAAAGATAGTAAGATAAGATACTTTAGTTGATATTAGGTACGGACCCCTCTAAAATGTACAAAGCACGTCTTTAGGCTACCCTGTCTGTGAATGAAGTTACGTATCCTCTCAGAAAATCGTTTCATATTTTTCCTCAGCATGTGACGCGCGAAAAAACTTCGCTATAGTTTCAGTTCACCACGATTGAGTTGTGGCCGCAAACTTTGGCGAGTTTTTTAATAAATAAATTTAATAAAAGGATATCCTTACACATGAATAGTGGTAAAAATTGAGAAGGCTTGTGTTGTGGGTACGGGTACTAAGTGAGTGTATGTACTTGTAAAGGTGGATTTAGACCAAACGAGCATTCGCTCATTGTATCCCCCACTCTGCGAAATTCGTTCGTTACACAAAATGTGATTCGGGTTATTCGCGGATCGTCTAGAACGCAAAATGACTAGTTTGTTTTGCCTAAACTGCAGTTTACCCAACGTGCAATCGGTCTAAATCTCAATTTGACTAAAACACAAAATGGCTACTTCGTATACTGCCTTCATAGCACTACGACTAAAACGCAAAATGTCTGAACAGTTGAGTGCAAAAGTTTAATGATAGAGAATCAAAAGATGAACCAGATGGCGTGGGTCATTAGTTATTAATCACCAATATTGATGATTCCTTTTCAGATAATAAGTAGAAAATATATTATATTTTTTGCATACAAAGGGTTAGTAGCAACTGGTGTACAACGCAAAACGTCTACAGTTTTTTTTCCGTTTTATCATAACTTTTAAGCGATATCGACGGAGCCCCGCTTACGCGGGGCTCCTATTCTGTGCACTTTGGCCTTCGGCCATTTGCAGATACCTAACGAACCTAACCTACCTGTACCTAGTGACTGTTTGTGACTGTACTCGCTAAAACAAAAGACAAAAGTAGGCAAAATGCGTTCTTGTCGTTCTGCGTGTCGGGTTATTTGCTTTCAAGTCGATCTAAGGTTTTGGCATAATGCTCGATGGTCAAACTGCAATGTAGGCAAAACAACACACTTGTCATTTTGCGTTCTAGACGATCCGCGAATAACCCCGTGATTCGTCGAAATTCGTTGATTTCGGAGAGTGGGGAATAGAATGAGCGAATGCTCGTTTGATCTAAATGCACCTCAAGAGGAACATGCATTGCATGCATAGTACACACATGAATTGTAGTCAACATTGAATAAGGCTTGTGTTGTAGGTACTAGTAAGTGACTGTATGTACTTGTAAGACCGGAACCGGAACGTATTCGTAAAAGCAGATTTAACAATGACAATGACTGAATTTAATAAATTAATGCGAATGACTAGGAGACGAAATTTTGCTCATATATAAATCTATGTACTTACATAAAATATTGTCATGTGTTTTGGGAGAGGAGTTTGTTAGTTTTGTTAAATAGTTTTTATTTTTTAGGGTGACAATATCAAAATTTCTCAAAATTGCAAATTTTCTTAGTGCGTGATTATGGAATCAACAACGAAAATTTGTCCAGTCCTAATAATCTGTGGTACATCGTCCCGTAAGAATGTTCCATGACATATTGATTTAAACTTTCACTTATCACTCGTATTTTAACGACAACGGGACTTAATCATTTAACGGGACTTTATTAAGTCCCGTTGTCGTTAAAAGATGCCCCACGAGATGTAATAATTCTTAATTTAGTTATGTAAATACGTCATTAACAGTGATCGGTTATTGGCTACCCCAGCGGGATTTCGCGATTAAAAAATTACGGGTGTGACTATAAGCTTCTATTTAACACTTTTGTGTTATACACACAAGAGCATACTTTATGAAACAGAAATAGGTATGGCAATATAATTATAGTTTATTTTTCAAGTTACTATAGGAGACCCGCCGGTAGAATCCAAAAAATCGATCACTGGTCATTAATTTGTAACATTTCCATAGAACCATTTTGCTTAAAAGCGAAAGTTCGACTCTGTTTGTGATTAAAAACTTGCTACAACTAATGAAGGCGGAACCGGATAGGCTGCGTAGGCGCCGATCGGCCATGAAAACGAAAGTGACTTATTGTTACGCCTTTAGCTTCCAGTGCATGGGCGGGGGTCACACCTGCCACGCAAATTGCATGTATTGAAGCAAAAGTTATGCATTGTTTATCCCTTTCAGTCTTATGTAGGTATACAGTGTGTTAACAACATGCAGGTTTTTATTGAACATTTTATTGAAAGGATTGAGGTGCACATTATTATCCAAACCGTGAGCATTATTTGATAAAATAGTACATTACGACACAATTGCGAAAAACATGAAATTCGAAACGAGTTTTAAAACACGATCGAAAGGAGTGTTTTAAATCGACACGAGTTACGAATTTCCTTTTTGCACGTGTTTCGTACGACGTTTTTTAATACAGATGGCCCTCCGAAGTTTTGGTCCTGACGTAAAATGAGCCATTTCTCGCACTAGCGATTAAAAAGGCACCACCTGTACTAAAAATTCAAATTTTAATCGTAATTACTTTTCTATGAAGGACTCGCGTTACATTGATCGTTTGAAGGAAATCAAATTATTTAATAAAGTTAAATTAAAGTTAAATTAAAGTTAAAGTACAGTTAATTCAAATAGTTGTCAACTCTTAATACTTGAAAACGATTGCCACTATTGCCATTAATGCATATTATTATAAATTTTCTTAAAAGCCTAGGTCATGGTAACGTACTGTATATTTATCAGTTTGCTAAGTTAACTTAAACCTCAATCTCTATTTTTAAACGACTCATAAAAGGAAGAAGTTCTCAATTCAACAATTTTATTTTGTAAGTTTGTTTTTTTAATCGAAAGGATATAATGCCGATATGTCCTATTAGCACCAAGTCGGGATAAAGATGGGATCTCAGTGGAAGTTGGAAATCGGATTCTGTTAAAAAACAACGGCAAATTACCATGAACTACCTACATACCTACCTATTACCTATGTATGTACTTAATAGTTTTTCTTAAACATGCAATGAAATATTGTCTTTACGTTCCTTAAAATAGACTCTGAACTCTCGGAAGTATCGCTTTTAGGGCGCAGTGACTCACTGAGATGGAAATGGAATTTCATAACACTTTTCAGGCCTAGGCCTGCAAAATAACTAGGTATTTTTTAATTTCGACAACATTGTCATTATTTTTTTGGTATTTCTTGGCCAACACACAACAACTTGGCCGGAAATCCTCATTTTCCCGGGCTCTGATGTAATGTACTATTTCTGCACTTAGGACTTTATGGAACTTCGTCGCCAAATTTTGTAATAATTAATACAAATAGATTATTTATTATTGCGTACGCGGCGGACCAAAGCTTTCGTAATGCAATGCTTTTCATCATATCCCCGCGGGCTTTTCACTGGAAGCTTATACAATATGTCAATATTTAATTATTATATCACCATTGTTGTATCAAAGTTTCACATCAAAAATCCGTTTGTCAATAAAACCTTTTGAGTGTCGATGACCTGCTATTTGGAAATGACAAGGTATTTCATTATGTAAACAGTTAAGGCAGTGGTTTAGACATCAACAGGTCCGAACACCGGTTCGAATGGTTTCTATCGACGCTCGAGACTCGAGACGAACTCTCGAGTCGAGAGTGAGTCTGCCCGCGCGCCGCTTTCCGAGCGCACGTGTCTTAAATACTCGTACTTTTATTTATCTCGAATAACAGGTATAAAATACTCGTGATTTTTTAATTTTTTTTAAGTATATTTTTTCAAATACTCTTTCTTTGTTTCAGATGTCTTCGAAAGTGTAGTGAACGACTGAATAGTGATGTGTTAGTGCTAGTGTTAAATCCGTTGTGTACCAATGTTTTCTGTGTAACTGTTTTTGAAATCGATCGCCATGGAGACTGAAGAATTGACGAAACTTGTGGACGGGATTTATAAGGTGAGTTTATTAATTAAAATAATGATTTTGCAAGATATAACTAACTTTTGCCGTTTCCGAAAGTATGAAGGAATTGCAAATATATTTGATTTCCAAGTTGATTTTGAGTAAGAGGTGAACTTAAAAATACGTTAGGTTAAAATCTAGTACTCTACATGTTAATGCTGAATTAATAATATTTATCATTTGAAACGTTCGAAGATAGGTACATTTTCTTTTCCATAAAACTGACTAAGGTTTAAATGCTTTCAAAAATCTGGTAGAGTAAGTATGTCTCTTTACATGTAAAATATATATCTGCTTATACTTTTAGTTTCAAAACTTTACATTCAATTATTCAAGCAAAAAAAAGCGAATCCACATAGTATGGTCGGTTTCAAAAATATATTAACGATTTTAATCCTTGTGCCAAGGATTTACGTTCTGAAATGTATATTTACATATTTTTAGGCGTGACTGTACCTATTTTAATACACGACGTAGGTCACGTCATTCGAAAAAAAAAACATCTACTACGATTCGTCTAAAAGTCCGTACTTACGTAGGTATAAACAATTTAATCTCATAGGTACCGTAAAACGGGGTAAATAGGAATGGCAGGGTAAATGGGAATGTAGAGTAAACTGATCTGTTAGCCCAGGACAAACAGTCCAGTTAAAAACAGCAGATTAATTTGTGTTATTCTAAACTGGACCGCTTGTCCTGGGCTAACATACTAGTTTAGGTACTCTACATTCCTATTTATTACGATAGAAAATATTTATTTCACGAGGAAATAAATAACCAAATAGAAAATCTGTGTTTTTTCCATTTTTTATGTAAAAGGGGTAAATAGGAATGACGGGGATTCTTTTTTTATGAAAAAGGGGTAAATTGGAATGACGGGGATTCCTACTCATCCCTTTTACATAAAAAGTGGAAAAAAACACTGATTTTCTATTTGTTTATTTATTGCCTCGTGAAATAAACATTTTGTATCGTATAACATAGATCATAGTTACATAAAAGTGAACTAAGGTAACTTGCATCGTGAATTCAGGCATGTTGCCTGTAATCTATCTAAAATAATCTATTACATCCGTAATAATGTGTATTGCATTGAAACCGGTAACAACTTTCACAACTTCGCATTTAAACACAAAAATCAAGTTTTATTGTAATACTACTTAACTTTTAAATCTAGTTTGACCACGCAAGAAGTTAGAAAGTGACAATTCCGAGGTTTCCGAACCATCACGACGCGGATGCTGACCGGTTGAGTTTGTGCGGAAACTGAAGACCTCTGGCTGTAATGCACGCTCTAATATTACACGTGCCTTTACTTTACGAACAAACTACGATAAAGGTGAAAATCACAGGCATACAGCATAGATGTCACACGTATAAGTTATCGAAAGTGGGTGCGAAATTGCTATGAAATTATTGACAAGTAGTGGTAAACAAGTGACAAATAGACATTTAAAAAAAAGATGGTTGTTCGACAAAGCGTTTTTCAACCAGCATAAGCCGATAATGCGTCGATTGATTTGGAGAGACCTTTATAAGAGTCGACTAAGGGACTTAATTGTCACTGACAATTCATTTATTGAAGATTTATGATGGACAGCAGCGTTATCATAGTGGACACCTACTGCGATCGCCAACCCGCTTGCCCAGCGTGGCGATTATGGGCATTTACCTCCTTATGCGTAACGCATATAAATAGGAGAAACATAATATATAATTCGACGGTGGAAAGGAGAAACCTGTTAAGCGACATTTTGGTAATTGTCCAGGAGAGCGTTTTAAAGTTTTATTTTTAGGAAAAAAAATCGTATCACTTTCTGTGGCCGCTTTAGAGACTTTGTGTTCTTTGAACGTACTTTGTCACATTGTCATATCTATGAAATAGTAATAACGTTACTTCAATAAACTTGGAACCTTCTAAAATAAATGTCGCTTAATTGATATTGACCTAAGAATTCTCCGAAACGAGCCTTTAAGCGACCCTACGGTTTATAAATAAAATTATTTTAGTCAGAAAAGTGTCGCTTACAGGGCAAGGTAATTTGTATGACATGCAATTAACCGACAACAGTAGCACTTGAAAAAAAAAACTTAAGCGACTATGTATATAAATATGTGTATGCTTAAGTGACACTGTCTAAATTTTAGTCAATAATTGCGTCGTTTAACATACCTGTCTTTAAATTTGACCATTATTTCATTATACCTTAAGCAACATTGAAGTCGTCAGATCTCAGTATTACTTGGCTTAAACGACGCAGAAAAAAAAGCCGGTTCCGTCGATATATAAAACTCATTTTTGACCAAAATGTCGCTTAAAGGGTTTCTCTTTTCCACCGTCGATATGTAGTAGCAAACTGAAACAAACTGATGATGTGTTCTTGTTATTTGTGCATTTGTTCTTTATAGTTGTGGGGGTTTCATATTCAAAGATCACAAGCATAAAATAAAGTAGGCGATACAGCGAGGAAAATGCCACCAGCATCCTCGGTACAATGCCACAAGGTCCATTCTTAGATATAGGTTAGGTTAAGTAGATTAGTTAGATTTAATCTATGTACAGTACATAAATTGTAGATTTGAAAATAAATATATAAAAAAAGTAGGCAATTGGAATAGTCAATTATGATTACATTATCAGCGTATCGCAGTCCACTGCTGGACGTAGGCATCTCCTTATTAACTATGCCTAGGGGCGCACTAAAAAGCAATACAAATTATCGCCACGCTGGGCAAGCGGATTGGCGATCGCAGTTAGATCGCATCAATTTATGATCAAAAATATTAAAATGTAAAGAATGTGCTCCGCAGATCTTGATCGTTGCTTGGGTGCGTTTGCCATTTAAATACATATTTACAGTGAAAACACTCGGGCTATAAAACTGGTATTATAACACCTGCCTTAATGTCAAGGTCACGTGGTCAACTAAATGAGCATTCCATTTACGATTTCTCTAACGCTTTTATCCAATTTGAATTTTTATTACATTCCATTCCATCTGTCAGATAAGATAATATTCGTTTATTTGAAAGTCACAATGATAAATATGCTAATGAACTGTATGATTTTCTCTTTAAATTGGATAAGACAAACAATCTTCGCGATTTATTTATCCTATAAAATCACCTATCTTAGGTGATATGAGTCGTGTGATTTTTTTTTTAATCCTTGTCATTTTTTCTGGTCTTACGAGTACCTATATAGTAAAATAATAAATAAACTGTGGACAGGCAAGAATCATTCAAAAATAATATTAAGCCTTTACTAAAAGCAGACCTAAAATAAAATATTAACAGGAAAAAGAAACCAAAATTTCGAAAAAATATTTTAAATGTACCTGGCACATCGTTAATAACAGTAAAAAACCATCACGCGTTTCAGAAAACTTAAATACAATTAAATGAAAAATTTAAATGTTTACTGATGCACCAACGGATTAAGTTTCATAAAAAACTGAAGTGTGCGCCTCGTTATGAAACATAAAATAAATTACAACAACCTATATTAAAATTAATTGGGCATAAAAATAGGAAGTAATTTTAATAAAATACAGACCACTTTGTTACGTATGAGTAATTGGAAATTTATAAATTTTATTACCTTTAGGGCCTGTTACACCATTCCCGAATAAAATAAATTTGTCAGATAAATGTTAGCTGCCTTTTTTTTGTAGAGTGGGGGATAGAATGAGCGAATGCTCGTTTGGTCTAAATGTACCTTTACAATGTAGTGATAATAATATACAGAGTAAATCCCAGAGTGCGTCTTAATCTTAAACATTTATTTTAACAAAAAGTCAAAGTCAGCCTAATTTGATATTATTATATTTTTTCTACTCCTGACCTTTTTTTTGCTAGTTACATAGCTAAGCACACTATTGTAAAGATATACATAATTGCATCTGTCAAAAGTCTATAGTCTATTTCTCAAAAACGCACTCTCAGCCGGTAACGTAATGTCGCAGCGTTGTTCGGAAAGAGAAGGCAATCGAGATATATGGGCGTCTCTCGCTGCCAGACGTCGTAACATTCCGAACAGACTCAAAAACGTACTGCGGTCTACCACAGACTGCCACATCACACCCATGATGGACGCCATATTGGATTTGTTCCCTTCTTCGAGTTTTTACACTGCTTCCAACATTAGTACGAGATTATTTATTACAATAATTACAATTATTAACTAAATATTTAGAAAATAGAATAAAAATTAGTTTTTTCAATTATTTTAATTTGATATATTATATTTTTGTACCAATACCTAATTTCATATTATGCAAAAGTATTTTTGTTACAGGCAAGTAAGCACGATTTTAAAAGCAAAGTTATCCATAGATAATGACAGCTGCATTAAAAAAAACCTTCCCGCTTTCCGCTAGCAGTTGAAAGTCCTGCCGCGAACTTCGACATTGAGTTTCGATCATTTGTCTCTGTCACTTGAACAAAATTATTATTAGAGTAACAGAGACGGATGCTCGACTTTTGCGAATTTTGAAGTTCGTGGACGGCCCCCAGTTCAGCATAGCGCTCGGTTTGATTTTAATCGATTTGCATTAAAGTTTGTGCAGTGCCTAAAATCTATCTAAAATATGAGTTTTCATCATTAATTTGTAATGCTAGTTACATTCTGCCTGCTCTTCTTGTGAATGCAGGTAGGGATGAGCTATCAATGTAATATTATACAAACTATGTGCTTATTGGTGACAACTGGAATACGTGTGTGGCGCTCAAGTAATATAGGATATTTTATGAGTTCTGTGTATGCTAGGCCTCTTAGTCGTAGAAAAAGTATAGTATGCAACGTTGTATTACTAGTTCAAAAAATGCTCGCGAACCGTGAGATTTTTGTAAATTCATGAGAATCGGAACAAAAAGAATAGAATGAAGATAAGTAAGTAATTTAAAAGAATGCTTATTATCTTTCGGTGTAAAAACACGGATGTACATATAAAAAGCTGGAGTAAGTAACAAGATAGAGAGATAATAGATATAGATAAATATATTAAAGTAACTACAACAAACTAAGAACAAAAATAAGTACCTATAGTTATAGTAGGTTGTTAACTTTACGTGTGAACTGATTAAGATCTTCAGTATGTTTTTCCGTAAAATAAAACTTTTTTCATTTAAGTATTGATTTTATCTACAATCTACTTAAGTCAGTAATTTACGTTTAGATTTCATAAATTGATTTATGTGTTAAAATACAATTCTGCCTAGACCATAATTTAATGATAAATAAAAAATCCATTGACAATATTATTTGACTTTGGTCAGTAGTTGATATGATAGGGCAGATATATTATTATGTAAAATCAATAGTAAGCAATTGATCAATTACAATTATATTAGAGTTATATTATAACTCTAACACGATAAGGTAAACGTACCAGTGATCGACGCTACTCAAGTATTCAACAGGAAAAAGTGACAAGGTTTAAATCCAAATGTCAAAAAATCTTAGTTTCTTTTTAACCTTTGTGTTATGACTGACACAAAATAGCCATGTCGTATAATATTACAGCTTCAAGCAGTGACACTTACTTTTTTAACATTTTTAATCTAGTTATAGGTAATGGATTATTATTCAATGTTTGAAGGTCATACAGAGTTCGCCTAAACGGGTGACTTTCCTGTGAACATTGCGAAAGGTCGTTCTGAGACCTTTCGCATTGTTCTGGGGCATAAATTAGGTTTTGACCACATATTTCTTAATAAGCCACCTGTCGGCCTGTATTCGTCCAACAAGAAAATTAGGGTTCTAGGTCTAGGACCCTTAACTTTCATACGTCCACAGGAGGGATTTGTAACCTAACTCATACAAAAAAATCTGGATGACCTTTAAACTCACAAAAAACACAATGACACGTATTTTGCACAACATTTTTGTCATGGGTATAATTTCTCTGCCTGAAAATGTCAAAGTAATAATTAAGGCCGCGACAGCCGAGGCGGCTAACCTAAACACGTACCCATTTAAATTATTATAACAAAGTACGTGACTCCGACGACATTCCACCCTGTAGCTTTTAGGGTTCCTTCCCAGGGTTGCAATGAATTTTCAGTTCTAATATTCCTATTAACATGACAATTTTTTAGTGTCCTCATCGTCGGCTATGGTAATTAGGTTTTCGACATTTAAGAATGACCGTTCAGCAATTTTTTTAAGGTGCATTCAGACCAAAAGAGCATTCGCTGTTCAATCCCCCGCTCTACGAAATCAACCAATCACGTTTTGTGTAACGATCGAATTTCGTAGAGTAGGGGGTTAGAATAGCGAATGTTCGTTTGGTCTGAATTCACCTTTATAATCTAGCGTAGAGCAATAGGTAATTTCCTTCGGTGCGTGTCACCTCGCACTTACCCTAACTTAAAATTTGCCACTTTAACAGGAAAAGAAAACCAGGACGTTTCGAAGCACTTTTGTGACCCCTGGACCCTGCATAAAGAAGCCGTTTGAGGGCTCTGATAAGCCGAGAATTTAAGGCCCTGTTTATATTGACTTAAGTAATTGGGTCGTGACGCTCAGCATTGAATTTATTTTGTTCAGGGTAAATATGCCTAGACAGATTCTATATTTACGATTTGTTTATGTTTTTATGTGATGTACATTATCAGGCCAGTGAGAATGTAGGTAGGTAAAGTCCATTCATCCATAGTTGTCTTATCTAGTAAACAACTTTCTACCCTAAAAGTACACGTTTTCTGTTATAAACTGCCATATTTGCCTATACCAAAATACCTGAGTCCGTATTTGTGCAGTCCGTCCGTAGTGATTAGTAAATTGCTTAATTTTTAATAAGAAAACAGCAGCAGTTGACTACAGAAAACGTGTACTTTTAGGTTAGAAAGTTTTTTACTACATAAGACAACTAAGGATGAATGGACCGTACAGTCAAAGGCAAAATAAAATGTACATGAAAATACTTATAAATATGTGTCCACTTTAATCCTGAGTAATAAGATCATCGTAGCATATTTATCCTCTTGTGTAGGTATTGTATATGTGGTTTTTCAAAAATGTACTACTGTTAATTAAATTCCCACTTCGGACGTTAGTGATCTTATTAAGTAGTGTGACTACTGGGGAAAAAATAAAAGTACAAATTAAAATATTTAGTTGATGAATAATTTGATTTGTGTATTCACAATTACTTCTGTAAATTAAACCTTGAAAATAAAATTCTAAACTCCAATTCTATTGCTGACAAACGTAGGTACTTTCAGATCGTCTACACGTTACAAGAGGATTCTTTTGATACCTGTGACCTATATAATATATAACATGGACGTCTAAGACCAGCTCAAAACTGCCCCCAAAAGCAATTGTTCAATTGTGCCAAGATAGGCAGGACATAGCGCTTTTCTTAATACCGCGCATATTTCGGCATAAATGTTTATAGAATACAGCCAATCAAATCTTTGATGGACCAATCATGGCTATTTTCAAATGGCGGCTTAAGTTTTTATAGGTTGATATTGAAATTCATTACCGTGATGCATTGAAGAGAGGGTAACGTTTGTCAACTAAAATTCAGGATCGTTTTTGAAAGGCAATTTAATATGGCGTGCGGCTTCCATGTTTTATTTGTTCGTAGTTCGATACATATTTTTGCACTTGACTGTACCAGGATTTCATAGGTCTAAATCGCCCGCTCTAAGGAAGTAGATTTTTTACTTGCTATTATGTATGACGATTCAAAAGTGCTTGTTACTAGGGTCAATCACCTTTTTTTGTTGTTATTCTGTCACATCACCCAGGGAAAATAATGGGATAGTTTGTTAGACGAAAGTATCATGCACACTCTACTTTCATGATGAGAGGATGACCCACCTTGGAAGGGCCACATAACTGTCAAAAAATTCAAAGTTTTTTCAATTTGAATACTGCTAAACTGTGATTTTAAGGGTGACCCAGGAGAACGTAACCATATGGCAACGATTGACATAAAAAAAGTGATTGACCCTTAAATAAAGAATCGTTTGATACGACTTGTTTGATGCAATACTCGAGTACGAGTAGATGGATAGAAAGTAGGTCCTCGTTTATAATGCGACGGCAGTTCATGGTAAGCACACAGCTTCCTCCTTAGAAGAGATTGCTTCGCGACATTACGCCGGGCTAATGTAAATTTTCGTCGTTACACTTTATCTGTTTGTTCGTGGTGTTCGTTACGTGAATCTCCGGTCAATGAGAATCGTGAGACTGTTCTGGGGATGACGTAATAAGATTACAGGACCCTGTAATAATAACATAATTTAATTAAAAAATTTCGTGAGACATAATATAATATAATAACTACTAATAAAAGTAAACGATTAAACTCACTGACTGAAACAACAAACGATTAAACATGTATTTAGTCATTACACGTGAAATGATTTCCTGAAAGCCGAGTGTAGGTTATAACTAATAAAAAACGTCTCGATCGCGTTTGCGTTTTCATCGTCAATTTCTTTTTTTTTTATGTTGGCACAACAAAATGGCTCCACTCCACCTCATCGTAAGTGAAAAGTTGAGCCCAAATCGCGGCGGCAACGAACAGGAGACAATTTCATACAAATGACGATGAAAACGTTTCGACTCGGCCTTCTGGAGAGGATTATCAAGCGAACACGGGCTCAGTACTTGACAATCTAGACCTAGGCTCTCCGGAATATGTCGCGCGTAGTAACTAAATACACATGAGTTTTATTTTTTTATTTAATATTATATATTTGGGGGGAACGTTTAACCTTTTATAGCTATTATGTCTCACGAAAGTTTACATACTTTAAGTATTCAAAAAAACCTAATTCATAATAATAACACTAGCATTGTTTATGGAAAATTATTCATTAAAACAACAAAAATCTGTCAATATTTATATTTTCTCTTAAAATAAAAGTCATTAATGTCAGCGACAACGTTAATTAATCGCACTCATTGGGCTTAAACACTGAATTGTCATTGTGAAACGTGCCTACATAAGGCAGTGGTTCAATGGTCAGTTCTCATATCAGTCCAAAGACGTTCAAATTCACCTGGCATCAGTCAATAAGGCTGCGTTTCCACCAGAGATGTGCGAGGATGTGTTTCCATACAAATGACACCTCGGTCGAGTCTTTAATAAGTGTCATTTGTATGGAAACACATCCTCGTACATCTCTCGTGGAAACGCAGCCTAAACAATAGGACTGAAGTGACGGCAGAGTTAGCTTGTAACTGATGTCTAACAATCGATCACCTTTATCGATTGATGAGCTTTAAAACGCAGCGTAGGACGTCCACCCACAAGATGAACAGACGACACACAGAATACCGGTCGCATCTAACCGGTACATGTGAAGGTCCAGAGGAGAGGCCTATGTTCAGCAGAGGACGTCTTATGGCTGAGATGATGATGATGATGAAAAGGCTAAATATTTTCACTTTCCAGTTAACCTTATCAATGACTATAACCTTCACAATCATGATAGATGTCTATAAATGGTATTTAAATATAAACTTCTGCTACCGACATGCTACCGACAAGTACGACACCGGTTGGCAAATATATTGACGTTCGCGTCATTACGAATTCGCTAAACGTGTAGGCTTTTGGCGTTTGAACGCCAAACAATGTCACCAGGTAAACTCGCTACGCCAACTCCGCAAGCGCCATCGCATTTATATTTTATTCTAGCTGTCGGTCTGCGGCTTCTAT